>CAJUYG010004183.1:0-17621 GCA_910591675.1 Galerucella calmariensis
ACCAGTGGCGTATAAACATGGACCAAATAAATCAATAACATTTAACTAACTACAAAATTGAATTTACTGTGTTTTGTGGAATCTACTCATATTACTTTTTTAAATGAAACTGTTTTTATAGAATTCCACTTTAATGAAAAAATATATATGAAAATTATAAATTATTTTGATAATTATTTCGATATTCTATATATCAAAATACGTAATACAAAAGAAAGAGATTGTTCTCTCAAAACTGCGAAGCAAAGTCAGTAATTGTTGAGAATGTATCTAATTAGTACATTTAACATTTTAAATAGGAAGCTCACTTGCACCTTTTCTATATCTTTTCAATAGCTCATCGCTCCACAGTTAATTATTATTTTTGTTTTCAAATACATTTTTTGCTTTATTGCACCTTGTAAAATAGAGCACTTTTAAGGGCTTATTAACGACGTAACAAATATGGTGCTGCAAGTTAAACTTTGTAGGTGGAGAATAATCTCTTATTTCATTTCAGCTCTCCCTCTCTATCCTAGAAATTGCTATGAGGTTTTTTTTGGCATCTCTTCTTGTTAACTATAAGTTATAAAATTCACATACTGTATACATGGCTTACATTTACTACATTATCACCACATTTTTTTATGTGATTATATAATTTTTGAACGAAACTAGCAACAATTCACTAGGTTCGAAAGTTTAAGGCCAGGAAATGTAAATTAATGTAAAATACACCAGAACTTGAAAACTTTGTTACAAAAGGTGAATTACCAAATTCACGTGCTAATTATTATTGTATGTACGTAAATTACATGCAAAAAAGTTATATTTTTTTAATATTTAATTTGCTGAAATTTAATTATAATTTTAAGAGCGTACATGGTTTTAACAACTTTTATAATTGGCACTTCTATCATCATAAAAAAATGTTATTTCATCCTTCACAAATTATTTAAGCAATTTACTTGAGAATTAAAGAAAAAAAATTAATTGATAATTAAATCTATTGAACTTATTGGGACGGTATTCAAATAATTTGAGCAACAGTACTGCGACCTTGTTCTGGCAACACATTTAAGATCCTTATACTCTCAGGTAGTCAGGCAGCACTGAAATCTTCAGCATGTTCCCAGATCAGAGTGGTCTGGGACTGCCTACAAAAATGACCTAACCTGGCCTAAGCTAACGCTGGCTAACCATAATAGAGTAACTCTTAAGTAGGACCCGGGGCAAAAGGGTATTGTAGGCAATGAAACGACAGACACACTAGCAAACCTAGGGTCTGAAACTGATTCACTGGTCCTTAACCAGTATTTGCAATACAAATGAAAATAATTTTTTAATTGAGTACCGAAGACACTCAACTCAACTCAACACGCAGCTCCCGAGCGCTTGTCATAATGTAAAGATGTATACTAAGACTATGTATATTTTCATTCATTTATGATTATCAAGCTATGAGTGATTTCAATAATCGAATGATACTTCAAGTTATAAATCACTCATATCCTAATAACAGTTGAGGGTGTATTGTTTATTATCTGTTGCAGCATCGCACAACGTGTAATCGACAAATCAGACGCTAGTGCATTAACTTATTATTGTTCATGTAGTGCAATTACTGATTTAAAACTGTCAACTGTCATCATGAATATCCAATCTAACAAGAGACGTAATCTTTGTCGGTTCCTTTGAAGTCGGACTTACACGATATTGAGCGGAAATACGTCGAGGCATTGACACATAAACTACTTAATACACTGAGAAAAGTAACACTACACTAAGAAAAATAGTAGTGTTGATGAACATCCCTCCCAATTAGGTCTAGAGAATATTTTTTCAACTACTAACATGAGAACACCTTATTATTAATCTCATGTGTGTAATGAGGAGTGGCTTATTTTTAACCTAATAAAATAATACACGGTGATCTGAGGGGAATGAACGGAGGTGTCGACTTGACATTGACAGATAAACTAATTATCTCACCCATGTGCACACAAATTTGCGATCACGAAAACTACTTTCTTTCGCCTCTTGTTAGATGGTGTTAGACCTGTGATACAACTGCGTACAACCAGAAAATGAAATTTGCTTTTTTTTTCAAAACAGACGAATCTTTTACGGAATTTCAAATTTAGACTCACTGACTTGCGCATCTTATCTATCAACCCAACCCATATTTCTTTATTCATCATTCCATAAGTAATTCGAATTATTTTGTCATAATCGGATACCTACTGAAGATTATTTTCACATTTTCATAATCGGAATGTCTTGGCACATCGAACCAGCTGAATTGAACCTAACGTCACTTTTCAAAAACTTGGTGATTATAAAAATATCGACATCAGGAATATTATCAAACTTCGCTTTTATAAATCCCTTATAACACATCGCTAATCGGAATTAACTGACAAATCGATTTCAAACTGAAAACTTTAAATATTATTGTCAAGTCACGTGTTGTCGTTGCCATAAACGCTGTATTGTTGGAAAATAGCTTCGATCATTGAACAGACTAGATGAATAACCCGCTATACTGACAACACACTTTTTTTACCTAACATATACTGCGTCAACCACTAGGGTTATTGACAGTTCAGTTTTTACAAAGATTACAGTAAAATTACAAATTGTCCATTATATTATTAATGGTTTTAGTAATCGTTTATTTGATCTCTGAGAGCTAACTTTTAGTCGGTAGGAAAGGAGCTTCTCTCACATTTGTCACAATATCATGCATCTTGTTATATATCTCAAGGTTCCATTTATGTTGCCTCTTATCCATAACAAAAATTTTGACAGTTACCTACCTTGTATTCTTGGTGAGGTATCAGCTCTAATTTTGGAGTATGACTATTGCTCACTGATTCTTGAGCTGAGATATCGATATTGAATTATAAACAACAATTATAAACACTGTTTACTTTCTGTTAATAATATATACTTGAATTCTTATTAGAATGAGTAAATGGTATTTATATATCAAATGATGCGACCTGGTAATTTCAGAAATGTAAAACTGTAGAGCTGTTAACATACTTACAATGGCTTTGACAGTCTTTGCTTATTAGGTCTGTCGTAAAAGTAAAGGATCCGAACTAAATTGAAATATCTCTAAAATATCTGTGTATTATCATTACCACATCTCTTTCCACAGTGGATGCTCTCAACGAGCATATTAAAAGATGCTACTACCAAGTGCAAGTTTGGCTGGAAAATAAAAATTAATCCAACTGATTGGAGGTGGAATACAGTGGAGGGATCTTTGCGACCCATCAGGCTCCGGAGCAATCCTGCACCCGAAGAACTTTTGCAAATTATATTTTGCAATTGCAAAAGAGGATGTGGTGGGTCATGTGGCTGCCGTAAAATGGGACTGTTTTCCCATTCTACTTGCGGTGAATGTACTGGTCAAGAATACTTGTCAGAATTTTTCTCCAATAATGGATTGAGATGAGGAAGGAAACGAAAATACCCATATTGACGTTGATTTTCAACATTGTATTTTGTTTATTCTCATTTTTTTTTACTTTTATAAAAATGAAAAATTGCACATTCAATTTAATATATGACAACAATTTTTCATTATAATTTATTTTCCATGCATTCAAAATGATAGTATAAATATATCCTTAAATTATTTCTTCAATTTTTTTTGTAAGGGTTAAATGTTGAAAGGTTAAATGTTGTATTGAAGTATCAAACCACCTTAATTCTACTACTTTCAACTTATATGCTTCAATTTATTTTGCAATAAGGGTAGTTTTACCATTCATAATAATAAGCACATATCGACATAGGGTAGATTTCAAACTGAAGGGTAGATAGAGCTTATTTACAAAATTTGATGAAAATCGATGCATCTTAATCGAAGGGTATACTACCTTTGTAGCTTGGACTACCTATATGTTAATGTTTCAATAATGATTATCTCTGTAGCCGCTTTTTTATAGATCAATGAATTGCTATGTATATAACTGAAATGAGTTTACAATATTTTGGATGGAATCCCGTTTTTCCGCGCGACTATGTACAGAAGGTCAAACTCGGAATCTGATTTGTCATTTACTTAAAAACCTATAGTGAAATAAAACATATCCATACAAGCTACAAATCGTTCTTGCCAAAATATTTGCTGTTGAAGGTGATATTATAAGATAAACTGGTGAGGATTATTTTTTGTCTTTTAGATAAGATTTCATAAAAGTGTGGAGTGTATGTATATATGTATGTATTTTGGGGTGATATTCACTGAGACCTGAAAGATCTATTGTGTCCCCTCACTTTTACTTAGTTTCTGAGGAGAGTCTCGGAGACTAGTAGCTTTTGTCCTATTTCCTGGAGGAATTTTGAGATATCTGCAGGCTTTAACTCAGGTAAATATCCCTTTTCTATCCAGTAATCTCCCATTTGCTGTGCTCTAGGATTCGGAAGTGCTGTGCAATTAGGAAGTATCTGGTTCCTTCTTCCATGTCACAAAATCTACATTATTCTTCCTGCACTATTTTGAGCTTTTTTAGGTGCCCATTCAGGCGAGGTTAGGATTCCTGTTGAAACTCTTAGCGTTTTTCTTTGACCTATGTATTCATTTTATCTCAACAGGTTGTAGTCACCCAGAAGAATCTTTGGTTGTCTAAGCCCTACTAGATTTTTCCAATGGTCAATTCTTCTCTTTTTTCGGCTTTACCTATTCCTTCCAATATTACATTGGAGCTGATTCCGCAATTGGGTTTAGGACCACAAAAGAGTATTTAAGTGTTTCTTTCTGCTTTCTGCTATTTTATTTCCTCCTATTCCAGTATGTCCAGTATTGCTCTCGCCTAGCTCAACGTTTGTCTAGGCATTTCCACACCATTTTGGAACGGATTACACAAGAGCTCAGAGCTCGGCCAGAACACTCATATCCCACTTCTTTCTACTGCTTTTGAGCCGTTAGGGTTGCATTGCATGGCATTCTTTTCAAGTTTTTTATACTGATATTTGGATCCCATCCTTCTTGCTGCTTAACTCCGTAACGAAAAGTTATACTTTTTTCTTGCCTAACCCTTGTTACAAATGTGGGGGTATTCTCTATATTGTGAATATTAAGTTCTTTATTAAGGATATATTCTAAAAGCTGCCCACCTCTCTAGTTATTGCCCCATACGGTGTTGTGTGCATCACATGCTAAAATAAGAGGTAGTCTCTTTTCTTCACAGTACTTCATCAGCCTTTGGCGGTAGTGCTAGCCCATCTCCCTCGAAGTAGCATGATGCTATTACTATTTCCTTGCCCTTCTACTTGTGCTCGAGGTCTCGAGTCATGTATTCTGAAAGACAAAAATAGTTAATATTGTTACTTATCATAGTACATGTTCTTGGTGTATCACCAGTGTGATATACTAATTTAGCATCTTTACATGCTAATGCTATTATTAACTCATGGTTCTTGGATCAAACACATCGCCCAACGGTCCTTGGTGAACGATCTTGTGATCACCGCCGAACCTCCTTTGGCATGGTGAGGACTAACCTAACCTAACCTAACTTAAGCTAGGTTAATTCCCACCATCCTGTTGGTTGTCTTCTAGGGTATTTCCCTCTTTCGTCAGGGAGATGCTCCTTTCTAAAGAGTACTGTACCCTTCCCCCAACGCAATTTCCATTTCCTCCTCAAGGAGTTCCATGATGTGTAAGCTTTTTACACTACCGAGTTGTCACTGGCTTTGAAGGAAATAGACACCTACTCCGGGTCTCTCTCTTCTTTCTTCCTAAGGCCATGTACGGAGATTTTTCCAAACCAGTAATGGATGGTGAACCCTTTGTTCTTGATTTTTTGATAGAATGGAATGTCTATTCCTGCCTCTTCTTTTAGAATGAGGACCTTCTATTGGCTTGTTTCTGTGCTTTAATCACGGAGCTTTCCTTACTGTACGCCTTTTCTTCTTGGTAGAAAGATCGGAGTGGTATGCATTTTTGGGATGTCGTCTCCCTTTCAGCTCTTCAGCTCTGGTACTATCAGTTGGAGCTATTCTGTAGTCTGTGGTGTTTCACAGTCGATTAGAACGACTCATGGTCTGGAATGTATGCCACTAAACTGGAACTTATGTTCCCATCCAGCATACATTTCTTCTATTATTGCGTTCTCCAGCATTCGAACGTCCTCACTGAGGGTAGTCTGAAGTTACGCCCTAGGAAGAACTGCCATTCTCACAAGTTTTGCTGCAGCTCCAAGACCACCAAAAAAAACGAAGATATCATCTTACCCACGTTCCACGCATTAGCGGATCGTTCCTTCCTCCGGGTTTACCCAGTTTTACCTTGTTTTTCTAAAGCTTACTCAAAACGAGGTTTCACAGCGTGTGGGGAAGATACTTTTGTATGTTTCGGCACTGCGGATTGTACCTGGTTGCGGTGCATTTCAGCTTGTTATTCTTTTTTTGGTTTTATTATCCATGGTTGATCCCAGGGAAGCAGAAGGTCCACTCCTGCAGAGCCCCACATGGGGGTATTTAAACTGGATGTGCCCAGGTATCCAGAGTCCCCATATTAGCGATCAAGTTTCTCCTTGACCAAGCAGTCCTCGGCATATGCTGTTCCACCTTTACTTGGGGTTATTTTATTGTGGTCTTCCACTTGGCCAGCTATTTAAGGCAAGCCCCTACATCTAGTGAATATACATTATCAATCACCTCCAACTAGATACGGTTTATATAAGACAGGGTTCCACAAGCAGTCTATTGCTCCGACGACCCCACTGACTCCAGCTATCCACCAGCTATCAACAAACTCGTCGGGACAACAGTCCACTCTCCACGCTGGAGATCCTGATATCAGATCTCTGCGTTTGACAGAATCCCTTGAGCTGTCCTTGGTTTCACGTATTCCTCCTCAGAAGAAACATCTACTCGACTCCACCACCAACTACCAGGTCTCACAGCTCCTTGGGGGAGAAAATCGTCGAAAACTTCTACAAATCGACTTTAAATAGTTTAAAGTTACCAAATATCAAAGAGAACCCTGTTTACACAGTTTATCTACCATATAACTAAATTTACAGTTTAAAATGGATATTTACCATAATCTTCTTGCTTAAATTAGAGATTTAAGCAAGTTCACTGTTAAACTGGGAATTTAACAGAATTTGTCGTTAAGCCGTTAATTAAAAAAAAGACCATTGGAATAAAAAAGTTACCATAAACTGGGAATTTATCGTTAAAATTGAAAATTGAAACAAATTTATCTTTTAAACAAGAGTTTAACCAAACTTAACAGCTGAATCTACCGTATAAAATGGGAATTTAACCAAATTTACCATTATTTAACATAATTTACCATATACATTGAAAATTAAGCCAAATTTGCCGCTTAAACTGGTAGTTTAACCAAATTCACCATTGAAACTGTAAATCAAACCAAATTTACCTTTTAAAATTGGAATTTAATATTTAAAATGTGAGTTTCTCCAGGTCTATCCCTCAAGTTCAACCAAATACACCATTAAAACTAGAAATTTAATTAAATTTACCGTTAAAACTCAAAGTTCAAGCAAATTAACCATTTTAACTGAATTTTGAAAAAAATGACCTTTGTGTTTAAAATTTTACCAAATCTGCTATTCAAGCTTAACAAAATTCACCATTTAAACTGGGAGTTTTAATAATAACATGTACCATTTTTTCAGTTACCATGCCTATAGATGTATACTATGTTCCTGGTGCTGCTCCTTCCAGAAGCGTACTTCTTGCAGCCAAAGCTTTAGGCGTCGATATTAACCCTATACGAACTATTGTAATGGATGGAGACAATCTTAAACCAGAATATTTAAAGGTAAGTTTATATTTTGCAAAATAACTACGTACTCAATATTATCTGCTGCTATAATGCTAACGATGAACTACTCACCTTTTTTAGTAGATATGGAGAAGATTTAAATTTATTTCGGCGTCACGTAGGTACAGTGTTCCGATTCAATTTTTTTTAAATAATTAGTTTGTTGTAGCTTAATCCACAACACACAGTTCCTACTATCAACGACAATGGTTTTGCTTTATGGGAAAGTCGAGCTATCGTGACCTATCTGGCAAATCAATATGCTAAAAATGACAATCTATATCCCAAAGATCCTAAAAAGAGGGCTATCGTTGACCAAAGATTGTACTTTGACATGGGAACTTTATACGGAAGTTTTTATAACTATTATGTAAGTTCTTGTACTTTATTAAAAAAAAATTAAGTATTGAAGAAGATAAAAATGGTTTCCTGTTAATAAACTATCATTTTAGTGAAGTGTCAGGTTTTTTGTCAAATAGAATTTTAGTTTGTGGTTAGATGTGGGGATGTCACTATTATCGCATACAGGGTGTCCCACGACGATTAAGACAAGTAATATATCAGAATTGGGCAGTAGTAGATAATTATAATTTTGGGGATGTAAATTAGAACAAATGTTGCATCTTTTCTTGTTATTGTGTTACCCAATGAGGTATTTGTTTTTGGTCACGTGACGTCGCATTCAAAATTATTAATAATTAATAATAACCTGTATATTTGTGCCTTTCTGTGTTCCTCCCGATAAAACACTTCCACCCTGTATTTAACGCAAAAAAATCTACTTCCTTAACTTATCTATGATAAATGATCATAAATCCTGTGATAATAATTATGTGCCAATGATAAAGATAAGTAATTCCTTCACAGAAAGGCCATTGAATAAAAAAATATATATATGAACAAAATGAAAAATGACAACGACTACCCTCAAACTAATATAATATTTCGTGTAGTGAGAGGTAGGGTGTGTTAGTTGCTGTAAAGCGCCACACACTACAGGCTGCGCTCCAACTTTGTTCCAGCTTCTTTCTTCCATATGTTTTAAGACCTCTCTTGTTTATTTCTTTTTGATTCCCATCTAGGATCTCTAAGTTGGACTGACGAAAATAGGTACTATTTCAGTGTATATGTTATGGACCAGGTGATTAATGTGGGCATTATTTATAATGCACGAGCATTATGAATAATGTCTAGCTTTATTGGGCTAAGTGATTAATTACTATCTTAACTTCATTATTTATCACATTGCACGGTCATGATTATATTGTCACATGACAATTGGGCAATTTGATAATAAAGCTATATTTAACGCTTGTGCGAGGGCGGGGAGGGAAGTACGCATGGCGTGACACGCTTTGGCCATTCAGAATCGTCAATTTGACGAAAGATTGAGTGAATTAATGTCACTTAAAGGACAAAATACTCAGTTTTTCACCAACGAAAGCTATAATGAGATGATTGAAAAAGTTAAATCTGCAAAATCAAAGAAGTCGCATAAAAAACCTGAAGATTATCAGCGTTTGCGAAGATTTAACGTCATGGCTGTTATCTCAGATTTTGCATGATACACATCTGTGTGTAGTGCATGGTGGTAGAAACCGGATGGAGAAGGAGCTAAATTTAAGGTATAAAAATATTACGAGGGAAATGATTGCCATTTATTTAAACCTTTGTGGGAGCTGTGAAAAGAAACGCAGTGTTCCAAAAAAGGATTAGTTGTTAAAACTACTCTTAGCGGCGAAATGAATGCAAGATGTCAAGTAGACCTTATTGACATACAGTCACAAGGAGATAATCAGTATAAATTTTTACTTGTATATCAAGATCATCTCACAAAATTTGTGCAACTCCGTCCGCTCAAGACCAAAACTGCTGAAGAAGTAGCATATGTACTACTTGATATTTTTACAATATACGGTGCACCAAGCATTCTTCAAAGCTATAATGGCAGAGAGTTTGCTAATAAAATTGTTCAGGAAGCTTGTGACAATTTTTGTTTTAAATTTAATTACATTTTATATTATATTTTCAATATGACTTTCCTTAAGTTTTAAATGCAAAAAGTAGTGGATTTTTAAGGAAGAAGTCCTTGGTAATTAATCCAAATAATGAGTCTGATTATTCAAGTGGTTTAATATTTAGTTTATTTTAAGTTAAATTACAATAACAACAAAAGAATAGTAATTAAATATGTTTGTATTACTCTGCCCAAAAGGTGATGGACAATATGTATAATGCCCGGTCAATTTGATTATTTGAATAATTATTATCAAATTGCACTCTCATATTGCGCATTTTTCATAATGACAGGGTACTATGTATACTGCCCAATTTATTACTTGGTCCATAACATATATAATAGAATGAGCTCCTGGAATACCCTGTATTTCTATTTCTACTTACAAAATGTTGTCAAAATCATGTTATTTTGCAGATACGTTCAATTTTTTGGGGAGAAAGTGTAGATTCGGCCAAATTTGAAAAGATGGTAAAGGCTTTCGAATTTCTAGACCAATTCATAGGCAACGACGAATTCGCTGCTGGCAACAATCTCACCTTGGCTGACTTAGCACTTGTTGCTACAGTTTCAACATATGAAATAATGGACTTCGATCTCAGACCCTACAAAAACGTTGTAAGATGGTACGCAAAAGTTAAATCAGTAGCCCCTGGTTACGAAGAATTGAATACAAAAAATCTACAAGAATTCAAAATTTTAGTTGATCAGTTATCTAAAAAGTGAATTTTTTTCTATACATTAAATTAACTGTATTTTCAAAGACAATGTTTTTTTCTTTATCCTGTGATAGATAACAATATTAACATTATCCTCACCATGTTTTCCCAGTACACCGCCTCTCTAGTTTCTTCTCCAACTTATTCAGCACTTCCTCGTTCTTCCAGCATCTGAACACATGTCCCATATCATTCTCCACTTCACACCTCCCACACACTCCACTCTTTCTTTTCTCAATCTTGAGGAGGTACCCTACTCTCGAACCATGTCCAGTGAGCACCTGTGTCAAAAAGTAGTTCACCTTCCCGATTTTTCGGGCCATCCAATATATCCTAATCTAAATCGCTTCTTTTAGCGTGCTCTCATACTCCACCCCCTCCCTCTGCTCTGCCGTCCTACCAATTACCATCCTCTTCCACTCTTCCGGCCATTTCACATTACACATCACCGCCATGCTGCCCTTAATATCGTGTATTTCGAAGGATAGTTGGCTGACAACTCCATACAAATTCTCTTCCCCTCTTTCATCACCCCCACGTTCCTCGTCTTGCTCTGTCCCTCCACTAGCAAGCCCACCGTCTAATTTCCACCACTTCAGTGCGCACCGCTCTATCTTCTCCACAATCTTCATATAGATTATCTCCGCTCATCATTCCATCTAAGCCTCTCCCTTTGCCGTACATACCAGACACATATCATCCGCGTACAATGTATTTTCACATCCCTCTTCACATACTATCCCACAAACCTAATCAACAAACTTCCAGAGCGTTGATCCCAGAACCGAGCCCTATGGCGTTCCAACCTCAGTCTCATACGTCCTATCTTCGCCAGGTAGCCCTCTAATTAATTAACCACCCCCTCCCCTACTCCAAGCCTTATCAACGCGCGCAACACCGCCCGTTTGCTGACACTAATGAACGAGTTCCCGACGTCGAAGAACACGAGTAGGACCATCTGTATCTGTAGAGTAGGGAGGGTATGTGTAGGCTCACAGAACTTAGGCCACATGTGACCCATTGTACATCCTCCCGAGGAATTGTCCTCCTAAGTCATCGTCCATCCTGTCCTTCTCAGGAAGGTGGACAGGTCACTAGGAGACATCTCCTTTATATCGGCAGGTGTAGGCCAAGACTCACCGAACACACACTCTCTTATTGACTCCGGACACTCGCATAAGACATGCCTGACAGTTTCATCTTCCTGTTCACACATCCTGCATAGAGGTATGTCCACTAACCCCTTAGTATGGAGGTGTTTCCTTAGTTGACAGTGGTCAGTCAGAAATCCTACTGTTAAACGTAGGTTTTTCCTGGTCATCGGCCCAGCTTCCCAGGGTGATCCTGACAAGACTGCATCCTTTGATTCCATCCCACCTCTTAAGGGATTGAGCATGGGTGTAACGTTTGGCTAGTTCCGCAATTGTCGAAGTCGTTAGGCCGTAGGTGTCACTGGGTCCTAGAATTTTTAGTACAGCGACTTCCCTGGCTAAAGAATTGGCAATGCGATTTCCTTTACTCCTGTCGTGCCCTTTAACCCACTTCAGGATAATATTGTTATCTGCCGAGGCGTCAGCTAAATCTTGGTGGCACTCTAGTACTAGCCGCGATATAACACGTTGTCTGTTTAAGGCTAATAGGGCTTGTCTACTATCAGTGTAGATTATTATGTTTTTGCCAGAAATTCCTCTTCTGGTTAGTTCCTTTGTGGCAATTGATATACCAGCCAGTTCTGTTTGAACCACGCTGGTATTGTTTCCCATTCCCCACTTAATCTTTAGGCTTAGTGCTCTCGAGTAAACTCCACATCCTGAGCCTTCTTTCATTTTTGAACCATCTGTATATATGCGTATTGCATTTGCAGCATCTGGCTCTGTGTTCTGTTTTATTTGTATTTTGTAGGGTTTGTTAAACAAAAACCTGAGTTCGATTGCATCATTGGCTGCCTGCAGCAGAGGTAGCGCAGTAAGCGCTTTCTGCCATAGGCTTAACCTCAATTGGCCCACTCCTACTTCGGGGTTTACACCAGCCGTGCGCAATCGTACCATCGCCATTAACGCAACCTCCTTGACGTACAGGTCCAGAGGGGTCAGACCAGTAATTAGTTCCATTGCTGCGGTTGGTGTTGTTCTCATGGCTCCTGTGATGTTTAAACAAGTTATTCGATGTATTTGATATAATTTTTGGAGGGCCTTTGCTTGTAGAACCTTCGGTCTCCATGCTGTAGGCGGTACCGCCGAATTGACACACCGGTTTAGCTCCAGTCTGTACGCGATATAATTAATTTGCAGTTAATTTATCTAGTAAATTTCTTACCGTGCGTATCTGAAAGGATTCAAATAAGGTAGAAATAATACAAGTACCATATTTATGAACAATATATTAATTTCAGTTTTTCAGCTTGTAAGATAAGTACAATACAATTAATTAATTTCTGTGAATAGAACATAATAATTGGAGATTTTATTTTTTGGCGAGTTGATCTACTAAAGCTTTAAATTCTTTCAAATTTTTACCGTTGGCCTCTTCGTAACCAGGGGCAGTTGCTTTAACTTTGGCGTACCATCTAACGACGTTCTTGTAAGGACTGAGATCGTATTCCATCAAGTCGAAACTTGAAACTGAAGAAACGAGAGATAGATCGGCCAAAGTGAGATTGTTGCCAGCAGCGAAGTCGTTGTTGCCAATAAATTTGTCCAAAAACTCGAAAGCCTTTCCGATTTTTTCGAATTTAGCTGAATCGGCACTTGCTCCAGCAAAAATCATGGGATACTAGAAAAAAAATATGTTATAAATGTCGTTCTGTTCGGCACATTAAAATATATTTTTCAAACTATCAGAAAGTTTTGGATTGTCCTTTTCAGATCACGAAACAAATCAAAATAACTTAATTTAACTGTCTAACTGTATGTTCCTTGTGGCATTACTTATTCTTTATTTTTTATTTTTTGAGAATCAAAAAAAGATTGTCAAATTTTTTCCTTGTGTCAGATAGGGACCAAAAATTCATCTTGACAACGGTAGCTGGAACGCTACCGAAACGTCGTGATTAAAAAATATAAAAAGAGCATAATATTGTGATTTTATTCCCAAGAAATGTGACAAAACACGTTGGGTTTGTTTGTTGTTTGCAACTTGATCTTACCGGCGTCAACGTGCAACCTCCCGGTGAACGGTAACCGGTGTCCTCTCCGCTTTGA
Source organism: Galerucella calmariensis (assembly GCA_910591675.1). Taxonomy (NCBI): domain Eukaryota; kingdom Metazoa; phylum Arthropoda; class Insecta; order Coleoptera; family Chrysomelidae; genus Galerucella; species Galerucella calmariensis. The sequence goes on from CAJUYG010004183.1 coordinate 13,735, forward strand.
CTCCTCAGCACTGGCACGTAGAACTCTTAATAGGTAACGGTATATTCCAGGGTTGGATCTTTGCCTAAATTTGGATTTTTTGGAACCATCATACAAGAAAGAAGGCTGGTATAAAAACGATCACTTGGTCGCCAACTTATTTTTTATTGCCCTCTTAACAAGTAAAAAGAGTACATTGATGGAGATCATCGATAAGGCCTCTCGATATTAAAACGAAAGCATTTGAACATTCGGCACTATACTTTTATGCACCTGGAGAGTCAACTCGAAACTTTTAAAACACAAAACTTTTTAGTAATATTCAAGCATAATTATAATATATCAGCGTCCAAGACACGAAGTTTTATCACATTTTTCTTAGTGAGCATTCATAGAAGATTCTTAATACATATTTTCTGCTACTCAGTTAGTGGAAGACTTTTTTAACACATCTTCTCCGCTACACGGTTAATAGAAGACTCCTCAAAAAATAGCGCCAGAAAAGAAAATTGCCGGTTATAAACAACCCTGATTTGCTGAATTCTAAACTGGAGGCGGGGCAAATCAGTAAGGGACAAATTCTTACAATGAACACGTGTCCCACATCAAACAGAAAAGCGGCATAGAAATAACAACAAAAAAAGCCAGAAATCTTAGGACAAAGGGTAGGAACGTGCGCAATTTGAAAACAATTTTGTTTTCAATTTTTTTTAGAACGGCGGAACGTAGAAAAAGGGGTTTTAGCGATATTCGTTTTATAGACAAAGGGGTAGAAAAAGGGTTTAAAGAGAAATTAATTGGAAGTTAATGATAAAAGTAGATACAAAAAATAACGATAGATATTCTATCGTTACAGAAATAAGAAAAAAAAATCAAAATAACACTGTTTACCACTCTTCGATATTCCTTACTCTATCCTGCGTTTCCAGAGATCTTCAAATCAAAATCTGAACCACGGGAAAAATAATAACCAGAAGCCCGCTCTGTGGTATTCTTTTTTATAGGATTTTGACTGCGATTCAGACTGTTTCATATCCTTGTTTTCAATTGAAGCAATAATGTATTACTTTCTCGTTTGATTTTTGTAGCTTTCATGCTTATTGCACTGTACACAACATTTAATCAAACGGATTTTATCAACAATTACAATTTCCGGGTGATTGACTTACATAATAATCAGCAAAAGTTACGAATAAAGTTCCCATGTCGAAATATAATCGTTGGTCAACAATAGCCCTCTTCTTGGGATCCTTGGGATACAGGCTGTCATCCTTACCGTATTGTTCTGCCAAATAAGTCATAATAGCCCGACTTTCCCATAAAGCGAAACCATTGTCGTTTAATGTAGGTACCGTGTGTTGAGGATTTATCTACAAAAAACAAAATTTTATTTGAAAAATTTAAATAAAAAAGTATCAATGATAAGTGTTAAAGCAAAAATTTCATAAAATTTCAAGACACATCTCCAATTAATTTAGTTGCGAAGAGACACTTCGGCATGCGTGTTAATGAAGTTTAAACTTAAGTATTCTCAATTAAATTTCGTGGTGACATGCGCGCCGATTTAGAACCTAACCCTTGTCTGACTTGTCATAGAAGGGCTTTTAGCAAAAACTCATCATTCATTAGATTATTTTATCATCTATTTTTTACTATGTTTATTTGCAGAATTATTCACAGGTTAAACTCCACACAATTTTTTAATTACCTCAATAATAGCAATAACAAAGAGAATGCGCAATGCGCATGTACGATCACATTCAGGCTGACTGAATTGACAGAATTGAGGATGGGTATTATTTTTGCACCACCCGTGTCGAAGTCTACTTCGCTTGCAGATTTATTGAGGATGTAGCTTTTTTCCATAATCTCAGTCAATCTCGTGATTCCGAAAAATTTAGCGTATGGGCTTAATCAAGACGGTACGTAAAACTTTCCGGAAAAAAACTATATTCGATCATTAAAGATATTATTTGGATTCACATAGGGTGAAGGTGAGTTAGTGATCTTTTTATTTGTACATGAATAGTTTGAATTCCTGAAGATATAACATTTTTTGAACTATCTATCCAAAAGGTCAATGTTTAAAACAATCGCTAATTTACAAAAAATGCTCATGTTATATCAATTTTGACAGAAAAATACATTTGAGCAAAATGCCACTTGGTTAGGAAATTTGGTTATAGGTAAGTTTATTTGGTGATTACATTAGATTAGAATTAGAGTGGCTCTTTGTTCTATCCCACTACGACTTTTGCAAATCTATTGTGGTCCTCCCTATATTTAGAGCTCGATATCTAGCTTTATTTTTTTTATTAGACCTATTATTCTCCGCCTCCCTGCCTTCGGTTTTTCTTTTCCGAATAGGTGAAACCGCACCTTTGCTATGCCTTCGCACTCACAGAGTATGTGCTCTGCGGCTTTGTCTTCTTCCTGGCAAAACCAACAATATTGTGCATATATGCTTCCGCAGTCTATATTTCCGGTCAGCATTGTACCATCATCCTGGACTAACGTCTAGGTGGTCACGCAGCATGGCTTCCCGAAGATGAACGATAGGCGCCAACGTCGTCAAATTTAGTAGTAACATAACAATATTGAAGTAAATATATAAATATCAGAAAATAAGAAATAGAAAACTAAAAAAAAACAAGAAAACCCAGGCTCAAACGCGGTTGATCAAAGTGTAACTATGTATAAAAATATCAGAAAATAAGAAATAGAAGACTAAAAAAACAATGAATCCCAGGCCCAAGCCCGGTTGATTAAGTGTAACTATGTATAAAATATCAGAAAATAAGAAATATAAGACTAAAAAAAACAAGAAGACCCAGGCCCAAACCCGGTTGATCAAAGTGTAATTATGTATAAAAATATCAGAAAATAAGAAATAAAAAACTAAAAAAAAAAACCAGGTCATAACCGGGTTGACATACCTAGTAAGTCGCATGACAGTTTGGCCGAAGGGCTTTTAAGGAATAGTTTAGCGTGTCTTTGTCATGAGGTTTCATACCACCAGCGCAACGCATGGCTGCTCCATTTGCAAAATATGAAAGATAATCCTCTATTGAATCAATAAATTTTAATTTTAATTCTTTAAAATTTTAATACAACCCGTCCATCATTCAGCACACCTGATTGGGCAACACCGGAGATATTCCTCTCACACAAGCGATATGTCAATTTTCAACATCAAGAAATAACTAGTTGAACAAGAAATTAAGCGCTGAAGTTATTTTCTAAAAATAATAGGAAATTGAAATGTTCTTTGTCTCTATAACCTGCAGAAGTTAGAATAGAATCGATTGTGCGCCAAACGGTATTTAAAAAATTAAAATGTTCACATTCGATATTCTGTATAAAATCAATGACGTATTCATTTGACTCCCTACATACTTTCAGGTACCTCGAGCGCAACGACCTTGGAATAATTTTCTTCAGATTAAAACCTTCTAGAATGTCTCACAAACGTTGTAGCGTTGTACACTCAAGCTAAACGAATTGTCTCGAACGGGGTCATAGCACAATGCAAAAAACTTTGAATATTTATTCAATAATTTTGTTTGATCCCGTAATAATAAATTAATTCAAGTGAATTTCAATTATAAGAAACTAGTTTATCAAAAGAAATAACTTTTATTGATCAATTGTTTGATAATCCGCCATTGCCAAACGTCGAATTAAGGAAATTGATGCATTTTTCTAAGATATATTAGACATCCAAAATGTTATTTGATGATATTTCCACGTTTTATACCTATTTAAAACTTTAAATTTGTTGTTCATTCCAAAAACATAAATAACTAACCCTTCGATAAATGAAATCCCACTCGTGTTAAATTATTTTCCACTTTGGTTCTGTTAGAGCACCTCTCAAAAAATGATATACCTTCACTCTGCTCAAATTT
>CAJUYG010004184.1:0-17616 GCA_910591675.1 Galerucella calmariensis
TATTAATGTTTGGCTACGGGCGTTAATGAATGTCGGCTCCGTGCCTCTGTTTAAGATTGTTAGATCTTTATTAATTATATATTCATAAAGAGACTTACCTCGGGCGTTGATATCCTTGCTGCCCCAGCTCAAGTGGTGTGAGTTTGAGTCGCAACCCAATATCAGCTCCACTCTCTGGTTGAGGCAGTGATCCACTAGTACCTCCATCTCTTTAGTCGGTGGTAGGGTGGCTGCATCCGAAGGTAAGTACACCGATGCGAGTACCAACGCCGTATATTTGCCTTTTCCATCTGGACATTCCACTTTAACCGCAGTAAGGTCTGAGGTGCAGAATTGTGTCATCTGAGAGACTCTGTATTTCCTTGGGACGTAAGCAGCTGTCCTAGGTTGCTGATTGCTTGGTAGGCTAAAAATTTGACCCGTTAGGCTACTGAAACCAGTAATTTTGGTTTTTATTATCCAGGGCTCCTGGATCAAAGCTATTGCATCCTCCAATACATCAAGGTGGCGACATAGTGTTGCCGTTGCCGCCTTTTTGTGTTGGAGGTTGCATTGTATGATATTTACCTTTTCTACAACGTCCTTGCCCATGAGTAGGTTGCCTGGAGTTGGGTTCACTTGAGAGGTCCATCTGCTCCTCCGCTAGGGGAGAGACGACCTCGCTGTATTCGGGTGCCTCCTCCGTCAGGTCATCGAATGCTTCGACGTCCTTTTCGGGACCCATGGTGGCCTTGTGGTCAATATCCACTCTAGGTGGCTCGACTACCAAGGATCTCGGGTCTTCAGAGGTACCCCCTGCTTCCTTTCTCGTTACCCGGATAGTCAATGAGGTGAACGCATAGCTCATCCTCATCGACTTCTTCTTGAGGACAGCCATATCCTCGTCTCCGATTCCAAAGACGAAGAGGTGTCCTTCTGGGTTCACCTTCACCTCATGATGGAAAGTGCACCACCTTGCCACCGTCAGATCAGGGTTCTGCGCCCTAAGCCGACCAAGCACCCTCTCTTTTTCACCGGATGTCGTCTTGTGGACGTCCTCCGGGATCCAGAGCGAGGCCTTGGTCAGCTTAGGGAGCCTATCCACACTAACGACCGCCAGTGATGCCTCCTCCCACGGTTTGAGGTTTTTTGTGGCTTTTTTCAGCCACTCTAGCGTCCCATCGTCATCGCAGACCACTCTGATGATTTCACCGGAGTATGTCCACGACTTAAACGTGGGCGCTTTGCTATTGCTGCTGGAGGCGGAGAAGATGATCTTGTCCATTTCCTCTAGCAGTCGATTTTTGATGATTCTTTCCCGTTCTGCGGTAACCTTACCGTACGGGTTGGTCTCATCTATGATAGCAACCTTGAGGTGTCTCAAGGCGGCATCCGCAAAGTTTTTGGAAGGCGCGGCGACATTTCTGTCGCTGCGCGGCTTCTTCAGCCTTCTTGGAGTCCCCTCCGTGGAGGTGCTTAAGTGAGGGCGCTTTCCTGCAGGGGCAGCCGGTTCCATGCCTTTATTCAAAGCGGAGCTCTTGGCGCCGTCCGCAGGAAGTGCCTTTGCTGTTGGAGGTGGAGTGGGAGAAGAGGGGGGTGCATTTGTAGTTGCTGCCAACCCTGATTCCTCCGCTCTCTTCCTCCTTTTGGCCTCGGCGCCGCAAATGCGCTTTCGCCTAGGCCTTTGTGTTGCATCACGAGGTGATCTTCCATGTCCAGCCTCATTCTGTGCAGTATTTTGGGGTGGACATTTCTGTTCATCCCCAGCTACTGCTTTTGATTGAGGTGAGCACTTCTGTCCAGCCTCGAGACATTTATACGAAAACTTATTTAAACATTTAAGTAGTCTAAAACAATTGGGTGAACCGACGGATTCCTGGGGCACTTTATTAATTTTCATCATGTTCAATAAACTAGATTCAAGTACGGCCCATGAATGAGAAAAACAAAAAACGAAATACGATATCAAAACTTTAGACATTTTTAAAGATTTTCTGAAAAAGCGTGCTAATATATTGGATACAATAGAAATGAAATCCGAACACATATACGATAAGCGAAGCGAAGCGAAAACAGACATGCGTAAAAATTACAATTAAAATACAGGCAACAAATCTCGTGGTTTTTTGAGTGGTACAGATGATAATAATGCGAAATCGGATCAAATACGAGGTAAATACAATTGTTTCAATTGTAAACAAAATCATAGTTTATTCTACTGTCCTGACTTCTTAAAATTCGGTATTAAAGAACGAATATCCAAAGCAGGGGATTTAAAATTATGCTCTAACTGTCTGAAACGATATCATTCGCCCAAGGAATGTAAATGGTCAGCGTTTACTCCAATTCTTCAATTCAAACTCAATTGACGAAATTTTGGGAAGTTGAAGAAATCAGAATAAAAAAATCTGTGGTCACTCGAGGAGCAAGCATGTGAGGAGCATTTCTTGGAAAATTTAAAAATCAACGATGATGGCAGATACGTCGTGTCACTTTCCTTCAAAATACCGCCGGAGAAATTGGGCGAATCACGTGACGTCGCGATAAAACGATTTTTAGTTCTCGAGAGAAAGCTAATGTCCAATAAAACTTCATATGATATGTACGCGGACTTCCTGTCGACCTACGAGCAATTAGGTCATATGACGGAAGTTTATGATACTGATAACGGACTACCGGAATACTATATGCCACATCACGGCATCATAAAGGAGTCGAGCACATCAACCAAATTACGCGTAGTTTTTAATGCATCGCCCTAATAACACTAACGTAACGTTTTTTGAACGTTTGCATAGAACTTACCCTACGTACCAAAAACGTTTTTGTCCGTTTTTAAACGTTATTTGAACGTTATAAGAACGTTTTGTGTCAGAAAAAAGAAAGGACGTTCAAAAGGACGTTCCAGATACGTTTTTCAACGTTTAATAGACGTAATAGAAACGTTATTTTCAACACATTTTCAAAAAGTTGCCAGTAGGATTTTTGGAAACGTTTTAGGAACTTATTTCAAACGTCGAATACATATTTGGAACGTTTCAATAACGTACATTGCGAAGTACTATTTCTTGCTTATGCACTCAAGCCAATCTCAATTGATTTTGATGACAAAAATAGGAAACTATCAGAGAGATTATTTTAGGTGTGTTTTATACCACACATGAGCGGATAATTTCCATAAAGCTTATATAACCTGAAAAATAAAAATTTTGTCAATACATTCAATTGAATAATTTAGGATTGGCTAATTGAAATGTATTAAACTTGACCTCTTCAAAAATGTATAATACAATTTTTCTATAAAATGATAACAGATGAGGGTAGTCAATATTTAGCCACTCCAAAATTTAGATGGGATTTCCTATGTTCAACTTGGCGATACATCACTTGGAACATAAAGTATTTCGAACTTGTTTATACAACGATGGTGGAGGAAGTATTTCACTTAAGGCACTTTTATGAAAACTAAATGGAAAAGAATATGAACCGATACTAACAGATATACACTTGAAAAATTACCGGTCTCAACTTTATTCAATATAAATTATATTTTAAAAATAATACGAGCATAGTTAATTGAAAAAAATTTATTTAGATACTCAATATTCATTCGCAACTTTTGGATTACTTTTTTCCTGTCTATTCAATCTAGCCCTGGCCCGTTTCAACCAACAAGCTATGGCCCCAGCAAACAGACCGACGAGTTATGACGTCAATTTTGGGTACCTGTTTCACCAATTTACGTAAATAATTAACGTGAATTTTACGTGATAATTTGGTTGGAATGTCACATTGAAAAGACATCTTCAAGTTACGTGAATAACTCGTTTTCAATAGACGTGTTATTCACGTTATATTGAAATAAGATGTTTCGTGAAAAGACGTCTTCAGTTCACGTGAATAATTCGTCCTTTTTTTATTTATGAATTCATGTAATTATTATTCTCATATATTATGATATAAATAAAACAAGCATGTATGAAGTATTACCAATGTATTTATTAGTTAACACATATGTAAATAAAGTTGCACTTACTAAAGCCTCGATTTGGTTTTATTTTTTGGCTTCAATTAAAATTATAAAACAATTTATCCTGCATAATTATTATATAACCAAGTTACAAGTCAAGCATTCTTATTTAAAAAAAACAATGGCCACACCTAAGAATAACCTAGAGAAACATTAATTTAATATTTTTGACGCATTAATTTGTCTTATATAATTATTAATCGAGTTACATCTCTTCCTTTACTTTACCACACTATAGTGCCAAGAATACATACTAAAATACCATTGAATTGAAATTTTGAAACAACTGTCAATAATCTAGTTATATTAACAGTTTAAAAACAACTTTACTCTACCACACTAGTATGATAAAGTATGCCAACCCCTAATAATACATACTACAAAACATTTAATATTTTATCGTATTTTATTTTAAGTAAAATTTCGACTTAAAACATACAACTGCACTTAAGTTATTTCACATACATACTTGTTACTCCTGCAATTATTTATCATGTCCATTCAAAGAATGTACAATGGGGAATGATTCTCATTCAACTGAAGAACAATACATTTTACTATTAGGTTTTCCTTTATTGGCCAAATGGTTAAATTTTCAGATAAATCAGAAGCTAGGTATATATTTAAACGTTCTGAAGAAAAAGGGTAATTATACCAGGCAGATTTTGTATTGAATACTCGAGTTATAATCTAAACTGATTTCTGGTCATCACAAACTATGTTTTGAATTTGCATTATATTTGATTCATTCATAATGTAACAATCTGCATTGGAGTGGGAACATATTGACAATGTTATATCACTGAAAATTACCTGTTTATATTGTACAGTAAAAACGTGTTCAGGAAGTGAAGGGCCATTACTATGTTTCATTTTAAGTTGTGTTTTTTTGACACATTCGTCTGTAAAATGACACTATTAGCTTCTATCAATCTATTACATATTTGTGCTAAAGGATTAGTTGTTGATTTGACCAACCGTTTAATTTGATTTAAGGCATTTTCAAATGGAAATGCTGATAACTGGTCAAGAGAACCATACTGATGGACATCATCACTTAAATGGCACAAATAATGAATATTATAAATTAAATAAGTCTGACCATAAATTTTAGGACAGTGTGTAACAAAGGTTATTAAAAGCGTATCTGCATAACATATTACAAAATCTGCCAAGCGTTGTTTTGATATTAATATGTTTATTGCACAGTGCAGTAACAAATAATGCTCATTAACAGCAATAGGTATGATACCTTTTAAAACTACAGGCTCTAAATATAAAACAAACGTTCTAAATTCAGTGGCTTTCCATCGTGCCAGTTCTGACAGTGACCGACATTTTCTATTGAATTCAATAGGAATGGACTTACTAAAACGCTCTAAAGTGTCAGATATTCTTTGAACTTTGGAACTATACAACCTAACCTTCAGGGGCCCACTTGTCCAAGTACTCAACAGTTTTTTAACTACACCCAAGCACACTGTATGCATATAGTCAATTGGGAACTGGGTTACCATTCCAATTGAAAGTTCCACCAAAGGTGAAATACCTGTATGATGGTCATCATCAGTCTGCCGTAAAAAAGTAGAATCAGTACGTTTTTGCCTTGTAACAGAATTGAAAATTATTCGACCATCAATATAGGTCAATACAAGGTCATATACCTATTGCAAATAATACTATCAAATCTACTTACTACTTTGTACGTCTGCATTGCTTTCAAGGTTTTTTTCAACATTTACAGAACTGACTTTTGTGGTAACACTATATGTGCTTGTATTACACAATGTAACTGAACTGATACAAGAACTTGTTGAGCTTCTGGGAGTGTAGGGAGAAGTTTCCTGAACAGCTGAAAACAGAACGTCTTGACAACCATGAACAAAAGTTAACTAACCACTACCTTCACAAATCTTGGGTGGCCGTTTTAATGAATATTCTTCAGATTTAGTGTCACTGCTGTAAATGAACCGGCGTGGTTTGATTCTCTGTTTTTTCTTCTCTGAAGTTATCTCATCCACTTCTGACTGTAGATCTGATCTAACTTCAGCTAATTTTGCCTTTGCTTGAGCTTCTTCAAAGTTTTCTGCAAAAATTTTTATAAAAATTTTGAGATCACAACAGATAAATTAATCTGATACAAGATATCTAGTAGTAGTGTAATAAAATAATACTTGTAATACATACCATAGTATCTGAAAATACGTTTCACGGAAAATAACTCCCAGTCTTCTGTGCAACTATCCCCTTTCTTTACCGCTTTATCATAAAGTGCTTGAGTTTTATAAGGGGGCGTGTAAACTTCCTTCTTTCTTGGTGTAAGCCAGTTCTGGTGCACCACAGCAATAGAACCTCCCTCTTTCTCATCGAACTCTATTAATACAAAAGACATTATACCTAGTACTACTAATAAAACGAGGGAAATTGTCATTTGTAGGGAATCAGTAAGCATAAGCTCACCTTTTTTTTTTAGAGGTTATAATCATTCATGTCATTGTCTTCATCGATCTTCTTTTCCTGTGAGCTGTGACTACAAGTTAAGAAATCGATTATAAAAATTTATATTTAAATTGTAATGAAAATATTCACTTACTTCAAATTTTTTCGTTATTGTTTCTCTACTTTCTTTTGTATGTTATTTTTCATTATTGACTATTTAACCATCTCAAATGCACTCTTGATAGTTTTCGATTATGGTTCGATTTTTCGATTCATGGCTGAGTAGTCATGTGGTAGGAGAGAAGGCTCGTTCACGTCATCACCGCGCGCGTTTTAAAAATTGGACTTTCAATATATCAAGAGCGTAGCTATTTCAAATTATATTTTTATATAACATAAAATAGGTGAATATAAAAATAAAGGTTGTTGGGTCTATATAACCTAGACATGCTTAACGTTCTTGAGTAAACAAAAATAGGATTCTTATAACAAAAAGCGAAATTGTAAACTTTTTTATTTCGTATTATGTATACGTTACTATTACGTGAAATACACCTAATTTTTCGATGTCTATAACTAACAATGAGGAAAATGCAAGCATTATATGTATTTAACCATAACACCATTGTTAAATAGTTTTCAGAAAACTCCACAAAATTTAACTGATCACACGAAGGCATATACCTACTTATGTTTCGTGATTTTCACGTGAAATAAACGTAACTTTACAAGGTAAACTGTTGATTACCTATTATATAAAGATGTAGTATTATTCTGCCTTTAGATTTAAGATTATGTTCTAAAATTGTGGAATGTATAAAAAAGCACTTATATATACGTGAATGATTTGGCACTGCAAGACGTTTTTTCTTCGTCCTAAATCACCAAGTTACGTATCCGTTGAAATTCAACGTAAATTTAACGTAATTTTCACATAAGTGGGATCAAGTCTGTTTGCTGGGGGCGTTCTCGCATTCTTTTCTAGAATTTATCACTGAAATTTTGTCTGCTGCATCTAAAAAGAGTGACCAGAATAAAATTATTCAAATGTTCAAATTAATCAAATTTTATCAATAGAAATAAAAATATAATTACCTATCACTGCTTCGGAGAGCTGAAGTACACTGAAATTTTCTTTTCCTTTTCTTCCAATGTAGCTGAACTTTTCAGCCATTCCATCAGATATGGTTGATGCCAAGCATCTTTTTACAAATTCACCGGCATTGGCCCCACCAATTTTTCCAAACATTTTAACCTGAAGTGTGAACCTAGTGTGAATGTTATTGTGCATCAGTATGTTTGCTCCAGCAGGAAGTTAGGAATATTCCAAAACAGTAAAAATATGAGTATATATATAGATATAGACCATTGACGAGGAAAAGATACATAAAGTCTCAAAACGGCCAGAGCGAGGAATGATATTTTTTGCACTCGTTTTCTATAAGAGCTAAAATATGAAGCTTACAATACTCTGACAGAGTTAAGATTGGGTTAAGGATACACAGATTTTTAAAAATAATTAGATATTTACCAGCAAAATATATTTTTCTTCATTTTCAAAAACTTCTCAAAAATCTTGAGGTCAGCCTCTGAAGAAATCTGATAGTTCACATTTGGTACCTGGCTCAAAATAGGTGTTCCAATTTGAGATTCTTCTGTGTCCGTTCGCAAAATAGCAGCATCAACTTTTACCAAGATGTCACAGTAAATATCTTTTAGCATAAATAATGTCTTGTCTATGTTATTTGAAAATCTCCTTGTACAGCATACTTTACAAGCGCTATTGCATTTTGGAACAGTAGGAGTTTCTGAAACAAATTTTAATTAAGTATTAATTATTTTTGAAGTTGGTGGAATTGAGAGTTGGAATGAATCTAAAATTCAATGATCTGACAATAAGCAGAACTCCAAGTTCATAATTTTAGTATAAAGGTACAAAGATCACTACAATCTTGAAAGGTAGAATGTTATTGAAAATGAGATATATCCTGTACCTAATACAATTATTTTTCAAGAGGAAGAATGTGAATGTATCCTATCTTTTATAGCGATATTTCCGGAAGATATGAGCAAATGCTGGCTATCATTATTGTTCTGTAGAATAGCTTAAAAAGTGAAAATTGTTTAAAAACTACCAAACACTAAAGTTTTTGATGTCACATAGGCAGCCAAAATTAGGCGTTTAATTTCAGTCTAAATGTATTTTACTATATTTTAAACAAAGGGCATTATACTCGATTTGAAATTGGTTGATAGTAATAAATCATTAAAATCCGTCAAACACGTATACAAAGTGGTCCACCTAAATTGCCAAGTTTTAAATAGTATATACATTGAAAGTATAGACCCTTTTGCATTTATTAAACTTTCCATTCCTATAGATCTGATAAGGGCGTCGAATACAAAGCTTAACCCGAGGCTCGAACAATAAGCGGTAGGATTCTACCTGTGATGTTTTGCACTCATGCACGTGCTTTCGGGTGGGTTTAAGTTTATATTAAACACAATAATTATATAATTTAGTGAACATTCGGATGTGTGGCATAATTTGTTACCCTTGTATTTGAATAAATATAATACTAATAACAATAAAGCAACCAATAAACAAGTAAATTTGGAAAAATGTTTCTGTTTGAAATTCTATAAAATTTATAGTAAGTCATTACATTTCTTCGCTTTAAATTAATCATCATCAGAAAATGAAATATCTGAGGGACTGTCTTCTTCCCCTAAATTGATAATAAGTGGTTCGACCGTTTTCTCCAGTAAACTATCCAATTGCCACATTTTTTCCTCCTCCTTTATTACATGCTCTATACATCTTTGCCACTTCCCCGCGTTGACTTCTTGAAGCGCTTCTTCAAAGAGTTTTTGAACATCACTCATTTTATAAGTGGTATTTTTTCTAGCCACATAACCTTTCACATGAGCCCATACCAGTTCGATCGGATTTAATTCGCAATGGTAGGGGGGGAGCCGAAGCACTATTATATTTTGTTTTTTGGCCATTTCGTCAACAACATATTTTTGAAACCGATGTTTATGGGTGTTTACAATTGATAGCAACTCCTTTTTAACCATATTGTCCTCAAATTGTATTTGTTTCTCCACAAGCCACTCGATAATTTTTGCTTTTCGCCAAGCAGTTGTAGGCATCTTCTCCAATCTTCTGGAGTGATACGGAGCGTTATCTAACACAATGACGGAGCCAGGTGGAATCAGCTCTATCATTTGTTCGAAATACTCCTCAAAAACATCAGCATTCATATCCTCGTGGTAATCGCCTGTACGAACTGATTGGAATGATAATAGTCCACCTCCTAAAAAGCCATTGGAGCTACCGATGTGAGTTATAATTAATCGTCTTCCTTTTCCAGAGGGCGGATTTATTCCTGTTGATAGACCGTCTAAAAATGCTTGCCGGTGAGAAGTCACATTTTTGTCTGTCCATATTTTTCCAACTGTGTAGCCTTCGTTCAGCCATGTTTCGTCCAAATAGAAAATTGTTTTGTTTTCATTGCGAAATTGTCTTATTTTTCTCAAATAATTACGTCTCCAACACACTATTTCATCTTTTTCGAGCAAATGAGACTTCCGACGACTATGTTTTTCCCATCTAAAATTCATTTCTCTTAGAACTTTCCATAGTTTATCTCTCTTGATTGCAGGAAAGTCTTCTTTTACTGCCCCTAAAACTCTATCCAAAGTAGGGATCTCCTTATTGAAATAGAATGAATGCACCTTTCGTCTTATGATGGCCTTTTCGTCCTCATCGATCGGTATTGTTCGCCTTCCTGGAGATGGTTTTGGTGGCGTCACGGTTCCTGTCAGCTCGCTTAACTGGAATAAATCCTGAAAGACTCTCCATTTTCAAAAATTACCCAAATGTGTGTCCTAGAATAGTCGCATTAGGTTTGTTCGCTCTTGAAATGACTCACAGTTTTATACCAATAAGTAGAGGTACCTACCTACCTACCTTTTTCGTAACAACCTGAAGTAACATTGTGTATTAATTGTTCCCGGAATTCTCGGCATAATTATTTTTACCTGTTATGACAATAATGATTACTATAAATAGGTTCAAACCGGCACGTCAGGTAGGTGCGCCTATGGAATCGGCTGCTAAAAATGATTTATTACTATCAACCAATTTCAAATCGAGTATAAGTATTTATTGTAAGAATTCTATTAAATACTGATATAAAAGCTGTATATTTTATTTTAATTAAACTTACATGAAGTTGAATTCAAATCAATTTGGGCAGGACGCTTTCTGGGCGGCACAGGAAGTTTATTGAAGGGTGAAACTCTGTTCTCATCTTCTGAGCCAGATGAACCTGATATAAAAACGACTTTTTTCTTTCTTTTTCTCTTTGCATCCATATCAGAATTTAAGTCACTTGTTGATTCAGCTTTTCGTGCCTTATTCCGAGCTACGAAATAATCATCTAGTTAGTTATTAAACTTTCCTTAATAAAACGTAACTGTATAACATTTTGACCAGTTACACTTCTGAGCCTTAAAAGGGCTCATTTTATTTGCAACTAACATCAATTATTTCAAATTAAAATGTTATACCTATATCATCACCAAAACAGAGTAAAGAACTCACCAAATGTTCCATCTTTAAAGGTTCGCACTTTGTGAGATGGCCAATTGCTATTCATCTCACAGCTTCTGATTGCATTTTTCATCTTATCCTGAGTAAACGGTGGCCAATAACAGAAATCACCATCATGTATCCAAGAAGTAGGTACCGCATCTACAGTATCATCACTTAGAAATTGCACTACTGTCCAAGTGTTAGTTGACCCGTCGTTATCCATATATATTTCTCCAGAATATTAAAAAAAGGCAGACAATATCTAATGAACCAAATCAGTATAAACTGGAAAAACATTCAAAAACACATGGAAAACCCAACTTATATTTGTTTTATAATTTTCATAGGTGTAGTGAAACTTTTCAAAACTGCAACTAAATACTTTTGTTAGAAAAACTTCAAATTCAACTTCTTGTAACTGGCTCTAAAAATATAAAATATTACAAAAAAAGAATTACAGTATTCAGGAAAAGAAAGCAAAAATATACAAAACTAGAAACATTTTTTGGGCTATGTAGTAGTATGTAATGAAGGATATATGACATATTTATCTTTGTAAGGCAATTTGACACATTTATTTTTAATCTGTGATATATTCCAAGATTGATAATGACCTAAATTACTAGCCAAATATATATTCATGTTTGAGGATTCACAGGGCGATATAAAAAAGTTCTCAAGTGTAAGAAACCTTTTCCTAATAACTTTTATATTATCATTAGTGGTAATTATATTTTCAATAACAATAACTGTTATTTCATCCTTAAGAAAACAGCAATGATCAGAATTACTTATATCAAGACAAAAGTCTGTGAACGAAATATGTTTATACTGCTTTGGAATTTCCTTGAACTCTAATAATAAGGGACCTTGAGTATGTTCAAATTTTAATTCAAGATTTTTTCTCTCTCTGCGCTCTTGTTAATTTGCTAATATTTTATTTTGTTCTTCCAATCTGTTTGGTAACTGTTGCAAAGGCTGGTTGCTTTTCCTAAGATTTTTTTTTTAAAGATCATATTGTTTTCAAATGGAAAAGCACTAAAGTTTTCAATACTTCCAAATCCTGTTACATCATCAGCTAAATGTAATAAATTATGAACATTATGGGAAACATTTTCAGAACCATGGAGTACAATAAAAGTTTCTACAAAATAGGATAATAATTCTTTAGCATAATCAACATCCATACACTTTGATAATAAATGAAGTGCAAAATGTAAACAAATGAAATTTAAATGAACTTCTTCGGACACATTATTTTTTGGTACAACTGGCCCGGTATAAAATAAAAACATTCTAAACTCGGTGGCCTTCCATCGCTTTGCTTCTGAAAGAGCTCTTGGTTACCTGGAAAATTCCAAAGGAGTAAGTTTTTGTAAACTAGTATGAAGAGATGAAATGTTTTCTAGCTGACAACTTGACCACTTGTAAGGTGGATGACCAGAAATCCACAAATTCACTATCAACTTTTTAACAACACCTAGGCAAACAAGATGCATGTAATCTAGTGGAAAGTCATCAATCATGTTTAGTCCAGGCAAATTTTCCAAAATTGATGTGTTTGTGTGATGGCTTTCTTGTTCTTTACTCCTAAAATTTAAATCTATCCTTAACTGAAAATTATTTGTAATTTGTGGAAAGCAAATTCTATTCCCTTCTGTGTTACATTTTGAACATCACATATATCCACTGTGACCTTTAGTACATTTAATAAAAGATTTTGCCGGTACATCACACACAAAAACCAATTTTATATTGTAATGTCTGTTAAAATAGGAAATTCCATGAGGTATAACTGCAGTCGCTTCAGAAACAAATTTCTCTAAATAATTATTTGAGCTTTTAGGTTTTTCATTGCCATGATAAATTCCTACTATTTCAATATGACTCTTATTATTTAACAGATTTATCATAATAGGCCATAGCTAACTGCCAGAACTTTTGGAGATTGGAAGACCATCTATATTAACAGAAACGATTGAATTATTGGATTCACATACAATATTTTTTTGTTCCATTTGATCAACAAGTTTTCGTAGGGATTTTTGAAATCCAAAATGAATATAACTGCCTGGATTAATAATTTTTAAACCAGTGCCGGTGTTCCTAGCGGTTTTCAAAAGTGTTCTGGGATCTTTTGGTACTTGAATATCATGTCTTATTAACAGATCTAGTAATTCCCCCAAAGAATTATGTGCAATGTTAAATTTTACTGCCCAATTGGCCAAATCATTTGAAAAAGTTTGTGGTGAATTATCAGACAAAAGAACATTGCTAGCAATTTGTGGATCTCGAGCATCATGACTTTCTCGAGGATTATTACTTTCTCTTAGTTCTGAGTACAAATCTGATTGATCATTGCCCAAATCTAGGTTGAATCGTTGTGGCTCAAAATCACTAGAATTACTCTCCTCTGAACTCCCTGAGGATTGACATGCCTCTGCTTCTAAGGAATTTGAATTGCTAGGACCTGCTATTGAGGAAGGAACATTAGATTCGAAGTCAGGGCATATTGTAGCTGACCTTTTAAATCTTTCATAATGTTTATTCAGCAATGCATGTCTATCACCAAGAAAACTCATAGCTTAGTTAGTAGGAAATGTCTTTAAATACTTACGGCAGAAAAACACTCACAATCAAACAAAATCACAAACTAGTCACTACAAAGTTGTAACTTTAAGTTGATACTCGAAAATATACTATTTTATTCGAATTCAATAAAAAAATAAATGGAAACGTTCGAGCGCAAATTAACGGTCACTAGCTGTCAGCTGTATACACGCTGTCAAATGTCATCTATAATTTTTTGAACGAGGTGTGTTCAAGAATTAAAAAGGGTGTGTTCGATCATTAAAAACTCTCTTGTGCAATCAATATAAGTTTATCTCATTATCTGAAAAATTTTACATAGCATTGCAAACACTGAAGTTTTGTATCCAAGGATCGATATACGGGAATAAAAGAACTTTTTTTTTACAAAATGAAGTTGGTTTCTTGTTTTAGTTTTCGTCAAACGTGGCATGCACGTTTAATGAAATACGTCCTGAAACATAATTCATATAACGTTTGAGAAACGTTTTCTTAGGCCTGGAACGTTCAGACCTGAAAATACCTGAAATATACGTCTATGGAACGTTCAGTGTTCGTAGGGCGTCTCCGACATCAACGGGCTTGTCATTGAATGACCTTCAAATGACAGGACCCACCATCCAACACGACCTTTTGTCAATCATATTACCTTTCCGAGCAAGTGCTATAGCGCTTTCCAGCGACATTAAAATGATGTATCGACAAGTATTGGTTAATCCCGAGCATAGCAAGCTACAGAAAATCATATGGCGTCCTAATCCGAACGAAACTCTTAAAACATACGAACTAAATACGGTAACCTACGGGACAACCACGGCACCTGCTTGCACCAGCTCGAAAACGAATGCGAAGCTGAGTTTCCTGATGCTGCTAGAATTATTCGTGAAGACATGTATGTATACGACTTACTAACGTGTGTGGATACTCCACAAGAAGCAGCGTATATTTGTAGAAGCATTTCAAAAATTTTGTTAAACCGCGGTTTCGATTTAAGAAAGTGGAAGTCTAACGATGAAAATAGCATACGCGGAGTATCTTGTGAAAATGCGAGTGAATTATTCGAATTTTCCATTAGCAAAGATCACGAAATAGATAAGACATTGGGCCTTGCGTGGAAACATCAGACTGATGTCCTAACATATATTATATAGCCGAAAACCGATATTCATACGAAAGCGATCACTAAACGATTGATACTATCCAAAGTCGCGACTGTCTTTGACCCGTTAGGCTTAGTAAGCCCATGTATAGTAATCGCCAAAGTTCTCCTGCAAACATTATGGGCTCAAAACATTGCTTGAGATCGAAGAGTACCGGATGAAATTAACACCGCGTGGAATAATTGGTATTCATAATTACATGAATTAAATTCTCCAAGCATCCCTCGTAGAATCGTGTGTGATAACCCAGTATATGTAAGTTTACATGGGTTTTCTGATGCCTCCGAGTCTAGTTATGGAGCTTGCGTTTATGTCATATCTAGAAATGCATCAGGAAGTCATAAATCAAATCTCTAAGGTGATAAAGTCACTTAACATAACATTTGAGGACGTGTTCTGTTGGACAGAGTCGACGATTGTTTTGGGTTGGTTGCGGATACCCCCAAACACTTTAAAGCCGTTTGTGGCCAATCATGTGTCCGAAATTCAGAAAGTGACAGAAACCTTCCATTGGAAGCACGTACCTACACAACAAAACCCAGCGGACATAGTCTCACGCGGTGTAAGTCCACATCAGTTCAAAGCGTCCACATTGTGGTTTCACGGCCCTACTTGGTTGACAGAGGACCAGAGCGAATGGCCACAAACCCCAATTTATGAAGCGGATATGTCAGAATGTAAAAAAACCTGTTTAGTCTCTACATTTACTTGTAATCGTTTATCCTTAGAAAATTTCTCTAATTTTAATAAAACATAACGAATTTTTGCGCATGTCCTGAGATTTCTCAATAATTGCAAACTTAAACCGGAAGCTCGTCAACTGTCTATAACTGTTGATGAACTCACAGAAGGCTTCAATGTCATTATGAAAATCGTTCAACAAGAGTCATTTCCCGATGACTATACGGCCCTTCAAAATAAGCAGTTACGTTACAGAGTTACGTTCTAGCAGTCCACATCCGTTCATGGATACTCAAGGTATTTCAAGGGTCGGTGGACGCCTGACTAATTCCGATTATCTCGAAGAAACACCCCATTTTAATGTCGCCCAAGCACCATATAACAAAGATTATTTTTCAGGAGCTGCACGAAAAATTGCAAATGCTTTTATCTAGTTTAAAGGACACATTTTGGCCAATTTCCGGCCGCAATTTAGCTAGAATAACTGTACAAAAATGCGTAAAGTGTGCCAGATATCGCGCTCAGACTTTTCAACCAATTATGGGTGACTTACCAGAGGGACGGGTTCGACCATCGACTTTATTCAGTATAGGAGTGGACTATGCTGGTCCATTCACGATGAAGACAAACGCGGTCGTGGTTGTAAACCCATCAAATGTTGGATAGCTTTATTTATTTGTTTCAGTACACGCGCTAATTATTTAGAGGTTGTACTATCTTCAAGCTCTGACGATTTTCTGCAGGCCTTCAATCGTTTCATAAGTCGTCGTGGAAAACCAAATGAAGTGTTCTCAGACAATGGCACGAATTTCGTCAAGGCAAATCGAGAATTGAAAGAATTTGGTACTTTCTTGCAAATTAACCAAGCCATTATAGGTAATTCAATAGCCAATCAAGGTATCAATTCACCTCATTTTGGAGGTATTTGGAAGGTGGGAGTGAAAAGCTTAAAATATCATCTGTAACGAACTCTGGGTAACAATATAATTTTCTTTTTTGATTTTTAAACTTTATTTATTTATTTAGTCCGTATTGGAACTATACTCAACTCGCGTCCCATTACTCCTTTAAGCTCCAATTCTGAAGATCTAACCTGCCTTTCCCCATCTCACTTCCTCATTGGCAAGCCAATTACATCAGCACCCGAACCGTCATGCATCGACATTCCAGACAACCGCCTAAAAAATTATCAAATGTTAAGCAAACTTTACGAACACTTCTGGCGCCGTTGGAGTCGAGAATATATATCCGAACTGCAACAACGTTGTAAATGGAAAACAACCAAGGGAAATTTGACCATAGGACAACTAGTATTAGTATAGGACGACATTCTGCCACCTACCAAATGGCGTTTAGGAAGAGTCCTCGAATTTATCCGTGGAAAGGAAGATATTCCACGTGTAGCGTTGGTTTAAACGTCAAACGGAATTTTATCCAGAGCCGTGCAAAGGCTTTGTATGCTACCAGTTGCCAGTCCAGACTGCCTAGGCCGGGAGCATGTTGCGGCCCGATCCGACCCTGTAGACCCTGCACCGGTGAGGAGCTCGCCTTCCAAAAGTTGGTCGACAAGAGAGAGACTCAACCACGACAGCCTAAAAGTGAACGACGTACAACGTGAAGATTAACTGTTTTTATCATGTATTAAAGTAACACATATAATAATTCAATGTAAAATTCAATAAAACGGAACAATATTTACACACGAAAACAATCATTGTATTCTGCATTAAGAGTAATTAGAGTGTTTTCGAACTTATCTAAAAAGCTATCCTTATTAGAGTTTGGTGGCCTATACAAAACACCAAAAATATATTTTTTATTACCCATTTCAATTTCAACCCAAAGATGTTCACAAAATGTCTCTTGTTCAGAGATTATAACTTTATATGATGAAGTATTTTTAAGATAACTTGCTACCCCTCCTCCTCTTTTACCTAATCTATCATTTCGAATGATGTTATAACCGTTAATATTAAGTATCCCATCACCAATTCTATGAGTAAGCCGAGTTTCAGGAACTGCAAATATAGCAAAGTCCTTAAGATTCATAAGTTGCTCAACATCAGTAAGTTTAGGTAGCAAGGACCCTGTAATGTGTGTATCCTACTATGGATACTTGGTGCATTAGAAGTGTG
>CAJUYG010004185.1:0-17614 GCA_910591675.1 Galerucella calmariensis
AAATTGTATGGATCACATCTCGGTCTTTTGTGTAATGTGTAATTTTCCGTAATGTTTCAATCGCAATGTGATACCACCTATAATTAATATTGAAAATATTGCCGAATCCGTTCAAACTCCACAAAATCAAACAAATGTCATTAAAAAAATAGGGAGGTTATCACAAAAAACGGTCCGTATTTGCAATTATCGCCCGAAAACGGTCGGTTAATTCTATCCGTAAAATCAATCGATTAACGGTCAGCTTTTGGGTGGTGCAACACGAAAGCTACGATTTACGGTTGATCGGCCAATTCAACGGACTGTTTTTTAGCTGGTGCAACCGGGCATTATTGTTCGGTTTATTGATATACGATGACACTTTGTCATATAATTTAGATCCATTCACGGATGATTTCACTGCTTCGTTCATGTTCGTTAATTGAATTCACACTTAAGGCACAAATTTCAATACAAAACGAATGGGCAGTAGCACACTGTTAAGCACATTATGCAAAACACACATAAGCACACCACTTGCTGCTCTCGTTAAAATAGAATAACTAAAATAACAAGTTGAAACTTGCAGAGACGACGAACACGTGCAACATATCGGGAATTGCTCATTTCTAAATTGCACAATTGGCAAAGTCTTAAAGTAAAAATGATCATTCTCCGAAATACATTTATATTCGGCATTTCAGCAGCCACGGATAGCTCAGTTCGCGAATTGTGTGAATCAGTTTAAACAGATTCCGAAATAATGTTCAATTTCAGCAATCCATCATTTGGCTTCAATCATTTCGCGAACTGAGTATTTATTTCGGCGAATGGGCAAGTTCGGCACATGAGTCTAACACATCCAAAAACTATTCGATGTCTGGAATGGAGAATTATTTGTTCAAATATTTGTTTTATTTTCCACTGCTATACTTGGTTTAACCATCTTTTGCCGTCACATCATAATCGTTAACGTATTCTGCTGTTTAACGTTTGTCTTATATCAGTTGAATCACAGAATACACCATCCCAACAAGAAGCGAAGCTTGTGCTATTTTACAATTCATTTTATGAGTGCGTATGTCTGACAGTCGCCATTTTAAGCCCGTTATCTGTCAATGACATTTGATTTTATTTTTTACCAAAGAATTATCTTTGTTGTAAGCTTTTTGATTATTTACATATTTTTTTGTGTTTTGAACGATACAATTTGTTTACAAAATTACATTTATTAGTTATGGCGCCAAAAACTTGTGCAATTCGTGGCTGTCATTCAAGTGATGGATAATTGAAAAACACAACAAAACTTTGATATTTATGGAGAAAAGTTTATTGTCGCTTTTTTTTATAACTTCGTTGTCACAGATACCTATCAGTACATTTTCTCTGGGTGTAAAATTTAATCCAGAATCTGGTGGAGTGTAACTTTTGAATGTATAAATGATAAAAATTTTATATTCAAGCACCATACTTATTGTAATTTTTTACTTACATTTACTGAAATTATTTCTATTGTAAACTGATATTATGAATATATAATCTATTATTATTGTATTGGTTCAAAGACTCAGCCTATCCTACATATAGAGCTACATAAAAACATACACAAATAATTTCGATGAAAATATAGAGAATAAGAATCATTTGGTTAAACAATAGCTCATTATTTTTTATAATGAATGGTACCTACTCCAAAAACAGAAGCTAAAACTTATATTTATATATTTTTCACAATATTTGTTAAGCTGTTAAATTAACTTAAACAATTCATAAATTGAGTTGAACAATTAAAACTTTGTCGAAACAAGTCATAAAAATGAACAATTATTTATTGAGATTCTTTGGTTTCACTTTTTTGCGTGTAGTTAACATTTAATCTACTTTTTTTTAACAATTTTTTCAGCGTAACTTGATCCGTTATCTGTCAACGTCAGTTTCAAGGTCACGAAATTTTGCCCACAAAACATCAAAGGATTTACGCCTGCTTTTGTTTCTTGTTTGGCTGGTGTATTCTGTGGTTGAATGTTATTCTACACTTGACCCAACTTGACCCTAAAATTATAATTAATGACATATGTCAAGAATTGTTTTCAGCTGAACTGTCACAAGTAACAAATCAAATTAAAGTCGACATAAGCTAGGAAATACGTTGATGACGTCATGATTCCGTCTTATCTATTTCATAAATAAGAGATTGAGATGATCAATGCATGACGTAACGGATAAAGGATGGGTAAACAAAGTAAACAATGATTTAAAAAAAACTGGTATCTAGAAAACGTCCTCGGAAACGCCTGCATAAGATGGAACTAGGAAAAACGACATTATTCCAATCAGCGGCCCAAAACGCTTGCATAAAAGGGCTCTTATCATTCCTCCTTAAGTTCGTCGACGTCATCAACTAATAATTACCCGATATGTCCATGACAGCTGGGATTTACCAATATGTACGGAAGCTTATCATTTCTCAGACTTGGAAAATAGTCCATCTTCTATCCACTTCATATTTAAAAACAATTCACCAAAGTCTACCGTTTAGTTTTGGGAAATGACTCTGAAAGAGGAGTGAATTTTCATTGGAGTTTACCGAACCGTGCAGGAAATTTACTATTCCCATTTTTTGTTGGAAAAACTCAAAACTGTAATTTGTGATTACGATTTTGTGGCAGATATTCTTTTTCAACGACCCTTTCTCCGGAAGTACTTTTGCTATTGATTTCGTTCACTTCCCATCCTTTACTTATCTTTTATCTTCAGTAATTATATTTCAGTCCATAATTACTGATACTTTAAGGAATTTAACAGCTTTCATCATACTCTTTAACTGTCAAAGGGATTCATATCAAGATAAACATTAATAACCCCCTCAATATGAAATATATTAATTGCTGAAAGCCAGTCGCCTGCTGTTATTTTCATTGGTGGATTAAAAGTTTGCGAAGTAAGTGACACTTTATCAATGCGGCAATTTCGAAGGATTAAAACGCGTGAGAAGGTTGATGATTCCACCAAGAAAACTACAATATTTAATACAATTTCATTAAACCTAATGAATTTGACTGCTCTATGGATAATTTTAATCGGTTAACCGAATGAGTATGTTATTGTGATACAGGCAGAGATCCGGTGGATGATATAAATTGCTGCTCTCTCTGATGCCTAACAGTTCAGAGTCAGCAGAGCAGCAGCATCCTGCCTGAACGCAACCACTAAGTCTGCAGCTCAACCGTTCTGCCCGTCTGGATGCGCCCAATGTGCGACAACCTCATTTATTGCGAAAACTTCAATTACCATGACACACAAGGGCATCTTGCTCCTATAAGTTCATATATATCAATTCCATCCATAGCAATCAACAGTTCTTCACAAACTGCGAATTGATTACGGGTGGAAAGTTGCTTGAAGGTACCATTTTTTCCTCCTCAGTCTAACAGTCGCACTACCCTACCCATACAAGGGTCGACGTCAGGGACTCATCCTTCTTTGATCGGAGGTAACTTTTTTGCGATTCGCAAAATTTTTGTTACTAGGACATCATCTTTCGTGCCTTTTTGTTAATGAATAAGCTCTTGTTGTTCAGTCGGAAGATGAGATGAAGACAAAGGCGTTTGTGGATCAGTCTGTACTGAGACTTTTTTGAGATTAATGATCGGAGTATTAAATATAGTGGGTGAAATAATAATATGAAGGATTGATTGAAATAATAACCATTGTGTAGGAAATATGGAATGAAAATAATCATTCTCTATATCAAATTCTGGAAAAATAGTTCAATGAGAATAATCATTCTCTATATCAAATTTTGGAAAAATAATTCTGATATATGAAAATGAAAATCGTGCAATTTAACTCACTCAGGTATTATTTCAATATAATTCCATATGAAAGAGAATTTCAAGAATATTCCATTGGAAATTTTTAATAATAAAGGAATAATGTAGAATCACAACCTGTGAAAAGGAGTAGAAAGCTGTGACACATATCAAATAATGGA
Organism: Galerucella calmariensis; assembly: GCA_910591675.1. Classification (NCBI taxonomy): domain Eukaryota; kingdom Metazoa; phylum Arthropoda; class Insecta; order Coleoptera; family Chrysomelidae; genus Galerucella; species Galerucella calmariensis. The sequence continues at coordinate 3,974 of CAJUYG010004185.1, forward strand.
ATGAGAACTTCTAAAAATAAAAATCAATACTGATTATCACTATGCAAGAAATTCAAGTACTCTGAGAAAAATCACTTTTTTCTCATTGGATAATATTCTTCAGTAATTTTGTTAAAACTCATGAAATTGTTGTCTGTTTGACAGTAGTTGGTAGTAGGTAGTATTTGAATATTTGTGTTCGCCACACAGAACTTGTAGGTAGGACAACGTTAGCATGTTCAAAAAATGAATACACTTGGCTAATCAATTGGTTTTTGCTCCTGTTGGGTTGCTGAATGTTGTTGTCTCTTCCTGGAATATGATTTCTCCATCTATATAATAACTTGTGCACTGTAACGAATTGCATTTCTTTTGAGTTGTAAACCACCACTGAATGCGTGGTCTTGGAAGTCTTGAGTTAACGAAAACGCCCACTGAGTATTCCTTCCATTTTAGTGAGCATATCTTGGAGTTTTTCTCCTTTTTTTAGATGACAAGTGCAATTAAATTTAAATCTAGATGGATTCCACCAAGTGTTAGCTGCCAGCGTGGACGTGGAAAGCATGAATTGCCTGTGGGTTCAATAAATTTCTGGTACTGGTAACATAATAAATATGGCAGCCGTGAATTGAGTATTCCTTTTAGATGTGCTTGAAATCATTTCGCATTTCAAATGCATGAATTACATCATTTTTATCAATAAATCATGTGCCATACCCATAAAAATACAATTTCAGAATAGGTTTCGACAATATATTTTAACGGAAGCTATTCACTCAGTGCATTTGTAGGGAAAATGCAAAATTGGATAAATTATCCACAGAGTCCGAACAAACAGGGCACGTACTAGAGTCATGAAGTCTCGAGACTAATAGACGCTTGTTGGTGAACTTTATTAACTAAATGAGTCATTGTTGGTCGATACCGGAATTGGCAACATAGACGTACATACATACATACATACCTTAACAGTATAAGAAATAAAAATATTTAATATACAATTACATTGTACAAGATAACCTTCTGTACAATTTTCAATAATTGATCTTTTTCACAAGCATCCGCCGCTGAGTTTTCAAAAGCGTGATAGCCTATCGGTTATTCATACGCCAAAGTGGGGACATGTAAATTTTACACCGTTCTCCAGCTGTTTATCACCTTGGGAGTTAAACTTTTATAGTAGTATAATATATAATGTATTTTATATTTCCCAGGACCTCAGCGTTGATATAACCCATTCATAATCAATAGCCTCAATGTTGCACACACTTTTGAAAATATGGAGCTGAGCTTTGGAAAAGCTTTTATCAAACCACCGATTCGTGATTAAGGAACAGATTATCTTAGAAAAATTGACTAGAATTTGTTGACAACGGCAATTCTGTACAATTTTGTCAGCGCAACTAGTCATGAGATCAAGAAGCGGCTTCAATTGAAAGGCCCCAGGAGTTGAGAACTTTTTAATCCTACACTATAAGGAAGTTGAATTTCACCAGCTTCACGGAGCCGGGAAAGTTACGTTTCCTACAGCTAGATGAGGGAATAAATTTCACGTTTCCAGGATTGCCAGGATTGGTGATTTTAATACAGGTCCTCTGCGTGACCTATGTTATGGAAAATCGGTGGTGAAAGTTGGTGCTTTCACTGGAGTTGCAGCACGGTTGATTGGTGGGTCTACACTACACCGTCTGCTGAAACTACCAGTTCAAAAAGATGGAGTTATTGATAGTATGTTACTTCTTACTGGTAATTATATGAGAGTAATGCGTCAATTATGGCAAAACGTTGAGTTTCTGTTCATAGACGAAATTTCTATGCTACCTTATGAGATGCTTTGCATGATCGACTCCAGTCTGTGACAGCTGGAAAGCTCCAACGCTTGTTTTGGAGGCATAAATGACTCTTTGGTGATCTAATGCAGTTACCACCTGTTCGAGGACATCTAGTTTTCCAACAACCAGAACACATGAAGCACGCTACACATTTGTGGCCAATAAGGAGAGACGACATTCATAGATGTGCCCAATGCCCTGAGAGTTGGAGAATTGACGTCTAGGTATTTTGAATTTTTTCTCGGAGAAGTGTCAACGGATACATCTAATGAGTTCTCGATTGAGAAAGCAATAAGGATATATCCAACAAATAACCAAGTTGCTATACATAACGAAAAGGTTCTCCAGAGTTTTGAGGATAAAGGGACAGTTATTTAAACAAAAAAAGCACAAGACCAACTAATTGATGCTACACGAAATTTAGGTGATAAGGACTTAGATTTTGTAGTACCTGATGATATCAAGAAAACAGGAGGTCTTCCTGAAGTATTAAAAATATTCACAGGAGCTGAAGTGATGTTAAGATCGAATATTGACGTGTCAAAAGGTTAAGTGAATGGTGATATGGGTTCCATCACAGAAATTATCTGGCCAAATTTTCGCAGTGGCCAAATATATGCTGAATTCATTCCTTCACTCCGTATCGATCTCGGTTCAGATGGTTCACACCTAATTAAACCAATATCGATGCAGCTCCCAGCAAAATACAGATATAGAATTGCTGATAGACGGATGTTGCTATTGATACTAAAAGAACCTCCGCACACGGGTCGTTTGGCATTCGATGTGAATTCGTCTCGAAGTCGAAACGTTTCTCCCTCCATTCCACTTCGTAGGTAATGTAACGTAGGTCCACCAAGGGGTCGATTTTCGGTCGATAGGATAGGTAGTCAAATTGATTGCGTTCCGAGCGTCAGTCGAACCCTGCGAGCAATAGAGTAGGTACTTGGATTTATTTAAAAAATGGAATTTCTCCAGTAATTTAATTACTTTTTCTTGTAACTTGTAACACTCTTTTGACATTCTATAAAATGCTAAAAAAATTTTATCACTTTCCTGTAATTCTTTTGCAGCAACAAACAACCGACAATGGAAATTCCGCTCTATGTACGGATGTATCCATAATCTCCGTTTCCTTTTTTTCTATCCGACGGTACATATGAAAAATAACAGCGTCCTCTTTATCACTTAAACCACTCATTATAAAAAAGAACTGAACTTGTTGGAAGACATACGCGAACTGAGACAGATGAAAATCGCCACGTGTACGGTTAACCTCCGATTGCATCGCATAGTTCGTATGTGACGTTCATTCCGCTTCGACTTCGAGACGGATCCGCTTCGAGTGCCAATCGACTCGTGTGCCGAGGCTCGGAGGCTCGGCTTGGGCATCGACTGTCCATTAAATGCAAGGTGGTACAGTTGATCATGCAGTTATTTATTAAGGCTCACGACTGTTTGCTGCTGGACAAGCTTATGTAGCACTCAGTCGTGTGAAATCGTTGGACGGTATTCGAATTGAAGAACTTGATTGCTGAAAATTAACAGGATGAACCCCATGTAACAGTGAAGCATTAGATAAAATTGTTCGATCACGTAATAATTCATAAGACTTGTTCTCAAATAAAGTTACACCACTATGTCTCGCTGTTTATAGTGGCAGCATAGAAATCCTTGAATATGTTTTCTATCGAGATGCAACTGTTAACACATCTGTACTTTCACAACAAAAGAGGGATTGAGGCAAGGAGGAGGTTTAAGTCCTACACTGTTCACAATATATATTGATGATGTAATGAAGGGATGTAAAATAAAAGTTAAAAAATTTAAGGTAGGATACAGATACATGGAAATGGTACAAGTGTCGGAAGGAGCATTTGCAGATGATATAGTCATTGTGACTGAAAAGGAAGTTGATTTACAAAAGAACTTAGAGATTTGGAATTGTGCACTGGAACAATATGGTATGAAATTGAATAGAAACAAAACAAAAGTTATGGCAATAGGAGAGGAACATGAAAACATACAGATAATAGTAGACAATGTTATAATTGAACAAGCAGCAAGTTTCAAATATCTAGGTGTAGAGCTACAAGAGAACGGGAGATAGGAAAAAGAAATAAATGATAGAGTGCAAAAAGCATTGAAATTGTACTACGCAATGAATCAGGCTTTTATAAACAAAAAAGAGATATCAATGAAGACCAAATTAAATGTAAGAATATATATAGACCAATTCTGACATTTGGCTGTGAATCATGGACACTGACAGGCAGGCAGAAGAGCAGAATACAAGCAGTAGAAATGAAATATCTGAGACATCTGAAAAGAGTTAAGGGAGTTAAAAAAATAGATAAAGTAAGGAATACAACGATAAGAAAGGATCTAGAAATAAAATCGACACTTGAGTATATTCAATCAAGACAATTGGGATAGTGGGGACACCTACAAAGAATGTAAAATTACAGACAAGTTAAGCAAGTTTGGGAGGCAAGAAATATGAATAAGAGAAAACGCAGGAGGCCGAGAGAAACATGGGACGGCATAGAAATTCTTCAAGAAAAGGGAAAAACATGGAATGAGGCAAAAATATTAGCAAGAAATAAGAAAGAATGGGCCAAGTTTGCTCATGAAGACATTACTACAGAATAACTTAATGTATTGAAATGTATCACCCTACACCATTAAAAATGGTATTTGGGTTAATGATAATATATATTGAAAGAACTAAAAAACACGCTTCAATACAAAATGGAACAAAAAATCGAAAAATAACTTTTCATTCATATTTTTTTGCAATTCACTTACGAAATATCATCATTTTGTCACTCATTTTAGTTGCAAAACGTGGTTTCATTTTGTCACTCAGGGACAACATCCATTTATTTTTACTAAGAATACCTAGTTTTATTATGAAATTGATTAGACAACTACATATTATGATATTTTTATTGGGAAATCACTGTAATTTATTATAAATATTAAACGTACAGTTTTGAAACGTATTGCCACGGAATACTGCTGCCTTTTGTCCATTACTTGTAGACATAGATGAAACCCCAGATGATACATCATTGTTAAAAAACTCAGCCACGTTTTAATTCATTGTTATGCTTGTCTATGTACTTTGTTTCGGAACTGCGATATTGTCGATATTTGTCAATGTATTTTGCCCAAGTATCTTCACAGCTGTTTTTCTTTTATTATTGATAGAGCCGTCAATATAATTTTCAGCAACAGCGTTGGACTTCCATCCACCATGCTTTTCCAACGTTTGTATATCAGCACCAGCATCTGACAGTAACGTTGCAGACGATCTGCGAAATGCATGGCTAGTGTATAATTTAGTATTTTGCAAGCCAAGGAATGTTGCTATTTTTTGGGGGGTGTCAGAAAATGTGTTGATGCCAACAGGTTGAATATTGCATTTTCCGTTTCGATATCCGAGAAAAAAACGATTATTTTTCACATGGTTTGGACGCATTTGAATGTATTTTCGGACTAATACAATCAGATTAATTCCATCAACATCACATTCGGTTATTGTGAAAATTCTCTCAATCTTTGTCTTCGTATCTGGAATGCTTATTTTTATAAAAGAACCGCAGTCGCTAACATCCTCGGTCCGCATATTTAGTAATTCATTTCTTCGGCAACCTCCTGCTATCCCAACTATAAAAATTACTTTCAAACCTAAATAAATGTGATCATCAGCTTCTATTGAAAATCTACTGAAATCTTTCTTACTAAATGTTTTTGATTTTTTTGGCCGATATCCTTTCGCATTCCTTTTCAAAAAAGCAATCAAATTTGTAAACTTACTGATATCCACATTTTCATTGACATAGATTGTTGTTCGTAACATCGAATAGTGACTCCACATCGTCGACGGTTGGAATATTTTGGATTTGTATGAAAAATAAGCAAGAAGAACCTTTTCTGATACCGTTTTTTCAGTATTTATCTTCTTAAGTTATGGAATAAACAATTTTATTTTGTTAAATCTACATCGTATTTAAACATAAAGTGACGCGTTTCGCTAACACAGTAGCTTTTTTCGAACAAATGGAGGTATAATGAGAAACGTTCTATTTATACAGTGCCTTAATACCAAATTATACGGATATTTAACAATAGAATTATAATCTATTTACAAGGAAATGAAATGAATTTTTCTAAATATGGGATTAACTGAAGCACACAGTACTACAGGAATCTTTCTAGGTAAAAAGGTTTAATAATGGAGAATTGTTAATATCAAGTTGGTCGTTAAAAAGATTATCTGAATATTTGTTTTTATTTATCTCTAGGGCTTCTAAAAGATTTAATTCGAAGGATTTAGTTTCTATATGCAAAATTTCAAAATTTGAATCGAAAGAGTGTTGGTTTGCTGATAAATGATTTGAATAGTTGGAATTTAATTTTTGATTGTCATAACTACGTTTGTGTTCTGAAATTCTAGTTTTATCTACATCAAGTAAAAGCCTCATCTATTCAATTTATCTTCTTCACTTCGCACCACTTTTGGAAGTTAGAATAAGCTGTTTCATATGCTGCTTTTGACTTACTTGGCAGCAAGTTTGCTACAACAGCTTTTGCAACTTCTTCAACGTCTGAAGGTGGGGACTCTTCAGATTCGCTCATTTTTAAGGACAGAATGGACAGAATTAACAAATAAATGTGGTTATTTTGACAAATATGTCTTAACATTTAAGGTTTTGATAATTGTTGTAATGGTTATCCCCATGGAAACAAACAAGCATGACTTTGATAGTATTTAAAATTTCAATGAAACAAATTTTCTTTTTTTATTTTCGTCAACTGAATTACAAAAAATCTTGTATATAAACACGATGCTAAACGCCGTGTTTTTTGCACACGATGTGTTGGAGCACTCGCTACGCTCGTGGTCCAATCCTCACATCTAGTGCAAAAACACGTTCATTTTGCAACTAGTTGTATAAATAGCTATAGTAGGTAGTTATTTGTAAGCATGGAGTTAGTATGGGAATATCAGATAAAAAGCACCCCACGCTTTTTCACAATGAAATTAATCTCCTTTTCATAACTTTGCATTTTTATTTTAGAACTTTTCAAAATTATTCAAACATATTGAGTCAGTATAGTTTTCATAACCGTTGAATAAATTATATATCTACAACAATCGATATAGTATATTATACTATTTTTTCGACGCACCGGAATTCGGTCCCGCTACCTGCGGAAGGGACTACCTGTAACGGATTAAATTCGAAGTGTGGTCCCACCAGCGAAAATGCGATTTCGGAATTGGGTCCCATGTACCTACTATTTGTTTAATTTGACTTTTATTTTCCTTCACATTTTTTTGGGCTTAGGACCAACAGTATACACTTATTGTTGTTGTACTGGCATGTTTAAAAATTTACGCTAAATGCGTAGCGTCAAAAATAAAAGCAGTACGTGAAATAGTAATTGAATGGCATATTTACAAATGTACGCTAAACGCATATCGTCGTATATTATGTACATATATATATATATTTAGAAATCTTAACACAAAATGGTGCCGAATTTTTTCGAAACCTGTCGAATGAACGTATAACGGTCAATTATACCATTTTTAAATAAAAAAATTTGTTTAGAAAGAAAGGCCTCTTTTTCTTGCGAAATTTTGGTTTTTGACGCAGTGCTACGCATTTTTACGTAAATTTTACATTGAACATCTGTAAGTGCTTTTATAAATACGTGGATGTTGGGATGGGGAGCATTAAACATTGCATTAAATTTTGCGTGGAATGATTCGCAGTTATTGGTGGTTCGCGTTACAGATGACGAAAATTCAGCCCAAACGTGCGGAGGAAATAAAGAGTCAGACTTAATATAAGTATTCAGGACAAAGTCACAAAATTTATCAACATTAATATTATTTGGTTGAATTGACATTACATCATCGGTGAAGCAATCATTCAGTCAGTTGGATTTAAAAACGGTGGACCAAAAAAAATTTTTAAAAAATTACCAACTTCAGAGTGATTATCTCTATATTCTCCACTTAGTCCTAACTCTTGAATTTTTTTCCACCAGCTTTGCGCCAAATGAAATCGACAACCCACCATTTTAGTGGTGAGTAAAGTTGTCTTGACCACAGAGTGTATAGCCATTTCAAAATTTGCGCGAATGGTTGAAGAAGAAAAATTTAAGTGGAATTCACTGCTCTTACTAATTAAATGTCGAAATGCATGTTTGTACGTGATTTGTGATTTATCGGGTAAAAGAAAAAATGCTAGTGGAATATAGACATTTTCGTGTAAGCCATGAAAACAAAAGACTTGAGTAAATGGCTCTGGGCAACTATAAAACGTACCATCAACGAAAACCATTTCAACAGAACATAAAAACTTCAAATTGGAAACCGTCGAGAAGCAAACTATTTTATTTTCTTGGTCATAAGTTAATAAAAAATTTTCATTTGCGTTAGTCTTTATGTCGATGCTATTAAGTGTATTGTAAATACCATCAAATGTTTTTGTCACTTTTGGAAAAGTTTTCAACCTATTGTGGCTAATGTTTTTTCTTACTAACAGTAAGTCTACTTGTTACTGGAATGTCCCCTTTCTGTAATTCTGTATGAATTAGCTTAGACGGTCGACTTGAAATGTCGTCTATCGCCTTTCTTTTTAAGTTATTATTCATTTTTTGTCTCTCTAACTGATTTGGTGAGTCTACTTCATGTGTATGATTAATTACAGAACCTACGATAATATCAGATTCATTTAATTTGATGTAGCTTTTACATTTTGTTTTGTTAATGCAAATGTATCGCTTGACATTATGAGATAATGATTTTTGAAAACAAAATTCAAACCCATCTATTATTAATAAACGCTTACCCTTTTCACTCGTCATAGAGGTGAAATTAATATTTTCCATGTCAAACAAACAAACAAAATCACAATAACGAACACAAATAAACACGTCTTACACTCTGCACTTCAGAAGAACAATTGCTAAAAATAATCCTCAATACCCACATGAAATCTACCTGCTTCGACAGCGGACCTAATTACGAAATCACCCTTTCGTATTTGGACAAGGTCCCTGTGAGCAGGTAGCCCTTTTGCTAGGTACCCGGACCGAATTCCGAAACACCGATTTTTTCACACTGCTGCTAATTTGAACTCCAGGAACTTTGACATTCACTAACGTTTAATTACGAAATTGAGGTGGAGCATCGATATCACAATTGACAGATGGTGAATAATCGTGGCGTTGAGAATTTTCCGCCTAGGGCTGCTTAATATCACTTTCCCCTATTCACCCTAATACCAATTATTTGCCTACATTTGACTACTTTCTGGAATGAAACTTATATACATACAACTCAATAACATTAACCTCACAAACCGAAGAAAAGATTAACGTGAAAATTCACTATGTCTTAAGTCTCTTATGTTATAAAATCATGCTTACGTTCATTCGTACAACGCTAGTTGTGTTTTCTGACATCTTTATTAAAATACAACTCACTTTTGTGCGTACCAATACCAACTTTCATAATTATCAGCTCAATTGCTCAGACACCATTAATCTCGATTCAGAAATAGAAGACTATTATTCCGGTTTTTTTTAATGTAACAAACTACCACTAGATATTCTCTTCTTTTGAAACAAAGCTCACTTTTTATTCCAAATCGATAATCTATCATTTGAGCGTTTTACAACTAATCAAATAATTGTGAACATAATAACAGGGAAAACCTTCCAAACAATCAACAAAACCAGATTAAATCTCTAAAGACTGTTTATCTCCGTACACCAACTCAAATTAATTTAACCAACCTGGATGTGCGGTTCCACAATGATAAAATGCAAATCATATTAGACTGTCCTTTGTCCAACAAAACGGCATGAGGCTCAAATATTTACTCTTCACATTAGTATGGAATGAATTTTTTTTGTTTGAGTGTATAAAATGTACGGAATTTAGTTCGTTTGTATGGTAACTGTTAAGAGCTGTCAAATAATAGTGATATCACTTGAGGTTGAGGAGGGACATATGAACAAATATAACAAGAACATTCTCAATACCAAAAAGTGTAGAAAAAAGTCGCAAAAACTACTGATGTGGATAAAAAGAAATGCAAGTGGAATGGCACAGATGGTATACCGATGGGTTTGTAAATTCAAATGGAACTAGGATGGGAGTGTATTCCAAGAAGCAACTAAAAATACGCACTGAAAAACTGCATATCTGTATTTCAAGCAAAGGTATACGCAATCCTGCAATACAGAACTAAAATATTGGCCATTTTCCAAAAAACATGCAGTCAACTCCATCCATGTTATCGATCCGAGCTTTTATTACGTTTATCTCGGGCTGGAGACGGTCAATTCAGAGAAGAGGATGTGGTAGCACCGCTTCAATAGTAGATCACCTAACTTGTGAGGTACACTATTTTTGTACTAGCATGCGGAAAAACCCCAAAAGTTAACATGAAGGAACATCTATTATTAAATGCATATCAACAAGGTGATTATTATTAATTGACATTCATTTGAGAGTGTGTGTTCGGTGAGTCTTGGCCTACACCTGCCGATATAAAGGAGATGTCTCCTAGTGACCTGTCCCCTTCCTGAGAAGGACAGGATGGACAATGACCTAGGAGGACAACTACTCGGGAGGATGTACAATGGGTCACCTGTGGCCTAAGTGCTGTGAGCCTACACACTCACCCTTCCTACTCTACAGATACAGATTCATTTGATAAGGCTTATACCAGGGCCACGTTTATTTTATTGAACATCATAAAATAATTCTAATATATTTCTCAATTTTCAGTCATTTGGTGAACTGTGACCATATATAGGTATATAGGTATATTTTAAATATTCAAATGTCTGTATCCAAAAACTTAACAAATTTACTTTCTGCATTAGTGCGGAAAAGTGACACTTTCCACAACAAAAAGACTATGCAGAAATGGACTTTCCCGCTCGATAGTAGCAAAAAGGTAGAACGTGTCGCGGGACACACGGTAGGAACTTCAGTTCCTTTTAAGCAAAAATTTGTTGAATCAATAAATAAATACACATATTAATATAAGAATTTATTTTACTATCGATGAAACTTCATTTGACAAAAATATACAGTAGTATTAATTATAAATAAAAATAAAAATCTTATCATCAAGTTGATTGGCACAATAGTTATTTATGATACAAGTGCGTGATGTTATACTTTTGCACACGAGTTGCGAAAATGCCAAAATATATGAAATAATCCGTACAAATTCACAAGAAATACTTAAAACTGAATAAAATGGGTATTTAAGGGGACCTCAGATTTTATAAAATTATGTAATACATCTGACGTTATAGATAAAAAATTTGCATATTCGTCGGTGGTCGAGTAGTAAGCGAACCAGACTCCCACATGGTGGACCCGGGTTCGATTCCCCGTGAAGAATTTTTTTTTTAATTTTTAATTTAATTTTTAAATAATTATTCTGCTTGATATTAATAACGACAACTGGTAGACGTTTGAAATATTCAGCAGAATATTCATTATTATAGATACGGTACCCTCCATGAGGGAGTCCGACTGGCAACATCTACTTATAACAGCATCGTATATTTAAAAAAGGGAACCGTAGCATTATACAAATTGTAAAATTAACACATAAAAATTAGTGGAAACATAAAATTGACTCGTTAAATTTTTAATTTGAAGTTATGTTACAGTTTATAGAAATTTTTATTTTCTAGATGTTTTATTAAGTGGGTCGTAGAAAAAATATGCTGTCCGACTCGTGTGGATTGTCCATATCGCACTTGAACGATTGAGCACTCTGCCTGCGGCGTCTTGCTCAAACTTCGTCCTCGTGTGATATGGCCATCATATCCATACTAGTTGCACAAACTGCTATTTCTATCAAAATATGCCCTTTTATATTTAAAAACAAGCTGCCAAATGTCAAATAAATGTATCCATCCATTTTAAAGTTATCGAATCAAAACATTCAAGTTTTCAAAATTTAAACACCCTGTATTTCGAAAAGTAAATGTGCTAGACCCCTTAATCCTCATATCATTTTGTCCAATTTTACGAGAGGAATCTACATCAAACGTTGTAATTACCCTTAACGCTCGAGATCATAGCCATCATCAATGCTTCTGATGCATATCATCATAATCTTATGGAAATTTTACATTTCCTGACTCATAACCCATCGCAAAACAACTACCTTAAACTATTCCTTGACATAATATTCATTACCGGAAATTTATTTTCAAACTAACTCCACTTGAATATCTTTTCACGTTATACGGACGGAATAATAATCATGTTTATTCTTATTTATGGTGAGGAAAAATAAGAACATCTAGATATAAATAGAAATGAGCCACTTCTGATACTCACACATTTTGTCTCCATATTGTGGAAAACGTTCCGGGATAACCCACAGCCTTAATGTTTTTGGCAGATCCGTATTCAATGTGAGTATCAAACAGTCTTTACGTTAATTGTAATCATTATTTCTTAATAATTATAACTTTTGGTGAGTATGACTATATAACTATAGTCAATATATTCTATCAGCTTTTTTCCATGCCTTGGTTCTTATCTTTTCAACTGAAAAATATGGGTATACTGTTTATATTTCAGTGGAAAAGGAAAGCTAATATTGGCTTTATTACTGGTGTATACACATAGAGAAGGACAAGGACAAGCTCAAGACCGTTTGATAGTCCTGACTGCTAAGAAAAACCAGCATTCACGTCTCCAAGAATCATCAGTTTCGTCAGATAAGGTACTGTACTAGTGATTACTTTTGTCAGAAGAAGGTAGCATATTCGGAATTTAAGGGAAAAAAGACGCACTACTAGCCCACGGTTAATAGCGGCTCATCGCACATGCAGACATCAGTGGGCTATATATCACAGCAATTGAAATCTTATGGTTTTATATGAAACTAACTGTTTCTAAATATATTATGGAGTCATTAAGAAACAGTTAGTTTCATTTAAAACCATATAATGAGTAGATTCCACGAAGTGAGGGTTTATACAGTTAACTCAATTGAAATCTTGGAAATTGGAGGCATTGTCTTTACTCCGATCACGATTTTGGTTGAATGTTGGTGGAATTATATTCTGAAAAGGAAAATGACAGAGGTATAATGCAAATTCAATCGCACCCACCACTCTTTTCGGTGGATAATCAGTTCGTCTATGGGGCGGCATATATCTATTATGATTGCTGGTCTTGTTCAAACAATGACTGCTGTAAGATATCGCGACATGGTTAATGGTTATTGAGCCTATAGAGACAATATTCGTCCTCACCGAGCAAGACTTGTGAACGACCGGGTAGGACATCATGGGTTTACTGGGATGGAGTGGCCTCCTGCTCACCAGATATGAATTGCATCGATCATGTTTGGTCTGGAATGTCCCGGTAATCGAATCGACCTGAACAATCTCCATGAACATCACACTAATTTCCTAACGCATTGCAAGTCATCCGAGCGGGCATTCCACAGCAGTTTATTTCAAGCTTACCAATTAAAACTATTGAACCTTTTTAAAAATGAATTTTCCACAGGTTTGTCATCCAGATTTTTTCATGGATCTAGTCGTCTTCAAAATAACTTCGAAAAACGAGAATTTTTCAGCAAAATCTGATTAAGTGACCGGTACCATCTCACTGATACATATCACAACCATGCCCCATCAAGCACTTTTGTAGTGTTATCAGTTCATGGTGAATCCCACTTTCGAACAATTTGCTAGTATTAAATTGTTCAATTTTCAATTGAACAAAAGAGCAATTCAAAATAAATTGTTT
>CAJUYG010004186.1:0-17606 GCA_910591675.1 Galerucella calmariensis
AGACAAGTTAGAGATTATTTGAATTTAAGCTATCCAAATGGATGGATCGGAAGGGTAAGTATATTTTCAGGGCCAGCTAGATCTCCAGACTTAACATGTCTAGACTTTTAGCTGTGGGGAAGATTGAAGGATTTAGCGTACCAAACCCACCAAACACGCGAGACGACATGCAACAGCGCATTAGAAACGCTATAAATAGTATATCAACAGCTGAAATTTGAGCAACAGATATGTCAAAGCGTGCTAGATTACATATTTGTGTGGAAAACGACGAAAAACAATTTGAACATTTAATTGGACATCAAGTTTCAATGACCAAGATATCTGTATGATCTTTCTGTCCCATATTTAATTTTAAGTTATAATACAGGGTGAGTCAATACTATACTCACTTATTTTTATGCGTTTATATTTATATCTCCAGTTCGACAAAAGCTATCAACATGCGGTTTGCGCCGTTCTGTTGAGAATTTAATCCAGCTCCATTATAATTTACAATAATTAGGTGTTTCCATTAAACATTCTTAAGGAAAACAAATTTTAATTTTTTTCATTCGAAAGTACCCTCTACCTATGACAATCAAACTAAATGCCATTGTTTTATAGTAGATGTAATTAATTCATCTACACTCTTTCTGTCGACACTAATTTCGTTAAAATCAGTTGATTCAAACCAAAGTTATAGGTATTTATCCACAAACACTTTCCCACTTTCCCCCAACCTTCAGTTCGAAAAATAGAATAAAAAGTAATTAAACAAATTTGTGCGAAATTTAGGCCTTTTTTCAGTTTACTCATTCAACACTGGGTATAATTGGGCATATTTCACAAAAAACTGGTTTTTAAATTTTTTTCACAGGTTACGCCCGGTTAACCTAGAAACTTGAAAGTAATTTCCAACAATTTATCTTGTCCACTTTTCCTGAGGAAATTTTTTTCCTAAAGTTATAACATGAATAGTTTCTGATATATAGCCGAGAGATCGGCTTATTGGACCACCCGGTACATACAACATGATTCGAGCCAGGAATATAATTCATCTGCCAGCCATTGATACATTATCAAAGTATATTCAAAAAATAAGTTCGACAATTTTCGGATTTTTGCCAGAGACTTTTGAAATCCTTCGAAAAAAAGGAGAATCAATGGCACCAGAGGATAAGATTGGTCAAATTACAGCTGATGAGGTGAAACTAATTTGAAAATATTGATTTTAATAAAAAAATTGCTGAATATACTGGATTTGTTGATCTTGGCAAATATATAGTTTGGCAAGTTTATCTGAAGCTATACGGGATCGGTAAGAGGCGAGGAAAAACATGGCGCCTATCTGTCAAACGTACAAATGGCGTACGGTACCTATTTTACCAAGTAAAACTGAAAATAAAAAGGTAACTGACAATAATAACGCCACTGGATAAATCAATATCAGTCAACTGACGAAGTGAGAGGAAAGATCTCACGCACGCGCTTGCCAATAAGAAGTCAGCTGGTCGATACAAATCACCAATTATGTAATTCGGGAGTGTGGTCATTATGGTTTTCGTACAACGCTGCCAGAGCTTCAAAAAGCCCATAACATATTTGGAAAAGTGTTCATCTTTAAATATTCATAAATTGAAAAAATAATTTCAATAGAATAAATCCAAGGAAACAAGTACATTACAAAATCAACGTTCAATCATATTTTCAATATTGTTGATAATAAAAAGACCCTTTTCTAATTATTATCACTACATAGTAAGCACTTCAGTTTTTTCATGGTTAAATGTGGCAATGTCGATAGTTTCGATTGCATTCCTTTCACGGTTTCAGATAAACTTGCCAAAGTATACATCTGATTCTGATCGTGATGTTGCTGGTGATCACGCTCTTGTCTTTATGTTTATACCATATCGGGGCAATTCAGCTCAGCCTCTATGGTGTTTTATTACTAAGAACTCAATAACAAGTGAAATTCTCCATAAGCTATTTTTAGAATGCATTATAATTTTAAGTCTGCCTCAAGTTAAGAAGAAAAAGAGCAGCTTGCATTAAAAAGAAATGAACATCTGCGGTTGGCTAGCTCGGCGTACGAAGAAAAACGCAGTGTTAAACTACGCTGCAAATCAAACCCAAAAATGGTTGTCGTTTTGATCTTCAGAAGTGCCTTCCGACTCCATACCACACCAGTGGAATCTCTTTTTACAAACGAAAATTATGGACCCTAAACCTCACTTTTTACGAAACAAGACGCAATAAGAATTCTGCTATCTGCTATTTGTGGAATGAGACTATTGCCAAAAAAAGGGGACAAGAAATAGCATTCTGTTTGTTTGCTTACCTAAAGTTAGTAATTCAGGCATAGAAGTCATCATTAGTCACAAATTTTTAGTCCCTGGCCATACACATATGGAAGCTGATACTATTCACGCTTCAATAGAAAAAGCTAAGAAAACAACTACTGTTAGAGTCAATATTCCCATCTGTTTTCAGCATATGAAAATAAATGCCAGCGGCCAGCCAGTGATATGGAACAAAATTAGGTATAAGCAATACAGGCATGATAAAAGGGGTACAATGTTTTACAAATTTTCGTTCGATAATGAAGAAGAGTTTAGCAGTTTAGAGTTATTAAGAAAAAAATACCGGAGTTCGCAGATTTTGGAACTGACACCAATTTCGAAAAAACCTTTAGGAATACCTGAAAATAAACTACAGCATCTGCGAGAGCTGCAGCCCTATATTGACAAAAATAGCAGAATGTACTAGTCAGTTTATTAGCACTGTAACTGTCTCTCCTACAGCTGTCGATGCGTTGACTGATGATGAAAAAGATCTTTTTGATGAAAATTAAGTTATTTTTAACTGTGTTTAAATGTGATTGAATATAATATACAAATGAAATAAGTTTCAATTAACCTGTTCAATACTGTTTTTTCCTAGTTTTTCAAGTTACAAAATGGCCAGTGTGGGTATTTTTAAGATTTCTTACTAAATTAACAACGACCAATGTCACTTTTTTTTGGTTAATTTTAATTATCATTTTTTTATATTTTATTATCCGCATCGACCTGCAAGATCATTAGCGGTTACACAGTGTAATACATATTATATATATAAATAAACTCAAAATTTACAAATAAATGTTCAAGTTAACTTCAATTGGGGTTGGTTGTAAGTTGGCCACTTGGTTTCTGTAGTCTGTTTGCTTATTTGCTTGCTTGCTGCTTTGCTTGTAGGTAACTTTCTGCAGCCCAGTGGAAAAATGCAACCATCGAGTGTCTGCCTCCTCGTGGCACCGCTGGATACGGTTAATGCTGCTGACCAACCAAATGACACTCCAACAACCCAAGCTAAGGTGTAAGGAAACGTGCCTATGGCTGAATGTCCGCAGGGAATGCGGTCGTGAACGTTCCCCTGGAGGAACCAGGCGAAACCTCCTTGTAATAGCCTTTCCCTGGCATGCGGGGCTCTGCCAGGGATGACATAACAATACCCTAGCTACTCGTGGGATCAGAAAAATAATAAAGAAAAAACCAAAAAACCCGAGGATGGGGCGAGAACGCTCACCTCCAAAACAGCAACAACAGCACCGTCGAGGTAAAAGAATTTGCGGTGCTGAGGCAAAGAGAAGGAGGAAAGCGGAGGAGCAGGCTGGCGTCTCCACAGGCACCACCAGCGCCATTCGCCCCTCCCTATCCATCCCGGCACCAGCAGCCAAAAAAACCTGAGCAGCGATGCCAGTTCCTCCTCCAAAAGAGGCTCGGAACGCGTCACTCCTCAAGATAAAAAGCGCATCCGCTCCAACACCTCTGAGGAGAATCCTTCCAGAGGAAAAAGACTACGGATGGACGTTAAACCAAAGACTTGCAAAGAAGTAGCTACCAACCACTTACGGGTAGCTATCATAGACAAGGCCGATCCGTATGGTAAAATAATCGCCGAAAAGGGAGACCTTGTCAAAAGACAACTAATGGAGGCCCTGGACGAAACCCTCATGTCCGCCTCCAGCAGTCAAATAAAGCCACCTACTTTCATGTCATGGTCGCACTCTGGCGAAATAATCAGAGTCACTTGCGATAATGATGAAACGCTAGAGTGGCTAAAAGGCACAGCCATGGAACTCAAACCATGGAAGGAGGCTAAGCTCGACGTGGTCCACGTCGACAACCTCCCGCAGCTCACAAAAGCCACCCTCTGGGTCTCCAGTGAAGCACATGCTGACCTGGGTGACAAAGAGGATGTGCAGCGTCGGCTGCAAAAACAAAATCCTGACCTTCGAGTCGATACGTGGTTTTCCTCCCACCACGAAGCGAAGGTAAACCCCAAAGGACACCTCTTTGTTTTCGGCTTAGGAGACGAGGAGATGGGAGCTATTGAAAAACAATCAATGAGGCTGAGCTACGCGTTCACCTCATTGATAGCTAAAATAAATGTAATTAAGTGCTGATGAGTAAATCTGGTATGACCTAAACGTAGCCGTGTTAAAATTACCTGGTTTCTTCTGTTTGCAGTATACATCTGCCAAGGTCCAAAATGGAATTTGATATATTCTAATTTCGATTCTGAGTTATGCCAATGTGAGTTCCAGCGTTTAATAGTTTCATCTTTGAAGTATGATTTCAAATCGGCTGCTACCGATAGATTACAATCTAGCCAGTTTTTAGAGACTGCTTCTTGTGCTTTTTGATCTGCTTCTTCATTACCTTTGATTCCCACGTGGGAAGGTATCCAGATGAATCTGACGTCCTGGTTACTTCTGTACAATTGTTCCAATCCATTTCTTATCAAGTTAACTATTGGATGTCTTTCGTAAATTTTCTCTAACAGCATTAGCGAATTCAGTGAGTCCGTCAAGATTATGTACTTTCCATTTTGTTGATGTTTAGCGTATTCTACTGCTTTGTGAAGTGCATATAGTTCACCAGAAAGTATTGTGTATGTACTGGAAAGCTTAAATACTTTGAAGTCCTTGTTTGTTACAATGGCTGCTCCAACACTGTCACCTTTTTTGGATGCATTCGTATATACCTGTGTGTATCCCTGATATTTGCTCATCATTTCTTTAAATTTTGCTTGTATAATATGGTCCCCAACATCATGTTTATTAATATAAGTAAGGTGGGAATTTATTTTAGGTGAATGGCGTGCCCAAGGTTGAATATCGGAACAGGATATTCTGTTTGAAAAGGTTGAAGGAAATGACTCGATATTACAATTTTTCAGATATCTGCGAATTCTTTCATAAAATGGAGGGTTCAAATATTTACTTTGGAAGGAAGTTGGAAATTTATTTGTGACAGTGTTATTGTAAGTGGGGTTTTGGTTGTTGCTGGATATTTTAGCTGCATAAGTTAAACTAAGAATCTGTCTTCTATCACTGAGACTTCCGCTTCACATTATAAACTGTTCACGGGAGTAGTGCGAAACGCTCCCAAAACCGTCCTTAGTGCCTGATTGTGTATAACGTCAAGGGGTTTCAATGTTGATTCTCTTGCGGAAGCATATGCAATGCATCCGTAGTCTATTTTTGATCTTACTACCGTTCGATATACCATCATTAGAGTTTTTCCATCGGTTCCCCAGTGTTTATTGGCTAAACATTTCAGAAGATTTAAGCCTGACTGACATGTTAGAACAACTTGTTTAATGCGAGCTTTCCAGTTGAGTGTTTGATCAAATATAATTCCCAAAAAGTTTATTTGTGTCTTACATCTAAGAGTTTGGCCGTATAATGTTAACGCTGGCTGTAATTGATTTGGCTTTTTGGTAAATATTATGGCATTCCGTTTTTTCGGACGAAAATTTAAATCCTCTGACTGAAGTTTTCTAGCTCATTGTTTTGATTCTGTAGTATAGTGGCTATGCTATCTATGTTTTTGCCTTTCATAAATATAATTAGATCATCAGCGTAGAGTCTAGCTTGGACAGGTTTACTAATATTTTTGAGAATATCATTGATAGCGATTAGGAATAAAGTGGGGCTAATGATTGATTCTTGCGGAGTTCCATTCAATTGTTCTTTGGGATGAGATAGAGTAGAGTTGACTCTGACTTGAAAATCCCGATTTTTCAAAAAATTTTGAACAAAAGCCAAAATATTTCCTTGGTAACCCCTTTTTGTGGTGTTGATAAGATTTGGTGGCGCCATGTAGTGTCGAAAGCTTTACTGAGGTCGAAATAAACTGCAACACATTTCTGTTTGTTCACAAAAGCTTCATTAATTTGACTTTCAAAGTCAATAATATTATCTGAAGTAGATCTATTAGGCCTGAAACCGGATTGCTCTGGAAATAATTGGTTGTTTGCTTCTAGACACCACAAAAGCCTTCGATTAATAATTTTTTCGAGTAGTTTACATGTACTGCATGTTGGTGATATAGGTCTGTATGATTCAGCTAACAGCGGAGATTTCTGTGGCTTGATAATAGGAAGAATGAAGGAGTCCGTTAGTATTACCACTCCAAAATTTTCAGGTCTAAAATGGGGGTCTGTTTTCTAGGTCGTTTTAGTCACTTGTGGTCTTTGAAATAACTATATTTTTACATTGTGAGTAATATAAGCACTTCCTGAGTAGATACTTTTGCAAATTTAAGATTTTCAATAAAATTTGGGGATAAAAATGTCATTAGCAGGGATTTTAGATATATCTAGCTGGGTGTCCTTAGCTACCAGCTACAATAATAAAAATTGACAGTTAAGCTTAGTTCTCATTGGTGGATTTAATAAGAAATTTTTGTCTCCACCAATAATAATATTGACAGATGTATGATAAAACGCTGAGCTGGCATTTTTGCAACCATTCTTTTTCAGTCTAATGCCATCCGCCATTATTGATTTGTTCTTTGTTGACTGTTGATTGTGTTTGTATTATTGTTTGCGTTTTTGGACTATATTAGTTTGTGCTGCTTTTTTTTATTTATTTGTTCGTTCGCTTAGTTATTTATTGTTGTTTTGCCTGATATTTAATAGATAGAGACTTAAAATTAATTTATAATCATGGATGATGGTTTAACTGTTAACCTTCTTCCCGAAGATGTTCCTGGTGCTTTATTAGATGAAAGTTTGTCTATAGAAGATCACTCGGTTGCAGCACTTCAGCGCTGGTTGGAATGCAGAGGTTATAAGAGAACTGGCACAAAAGCAGAATTAGTTATAAGGTAATTTAAATTTTAGATGGAATTAGATGTATATAATATAGTTTTCTCATCGGTTGGTGTAACCTTCTCATCTTTCATTTCTTTTAGAATCCTCAACTGTATTTAAATGGACAGGACAAAAATATTTTCATTGGCGTTGATAATGGGCACTGGTATGATATCAAAAGAAATTTATCACAAACTGCCCAAACTTCTACAAAAAATGTAGATTATGTAGATACTGGCAACCTAAAATGGGGTAGATTTCCTTCTCAAAATATACCAAAATATTTTAATAAAGGTTATATTTATTTTATACCTACATTGTGGGTGAAAAAGTTTATACCGATGATCCTGAACTGGAAGTTACTGAAAAATTTATAACTACTACTGTAAAGCCATTCAAAAGGGGAAGTCAATATGTTGATAGCGACCATATCACAGAGGTTTTTGACTCAGTTCAAAGTAATTTATACATTGCTAAATGTCTAATCCAGGCATCATTTAAAAAAAAATGTTCAGCATAACGTTGTAATCTGGTTGAACAAAATATCAGGAGCAGTGATTAAAGGTACATGCCAGTGCAAGCAGTCTTCACTAGGAAAGTGTAGTCATGTTGCTGCTTTTTTGCTATTCCTAAGCAAATACATTGATGAATGTGGCAATGCACCCATAGCTTCGACAAGTAAACCAAGGCAATGGGGTATTGGTGCGAAGGATAGAAACCCTGGGGTTGCAGCATCCTCAAAGTATACTATTAAAAGGTATTGAAAAAATAACTATGTATATAGAATTACTACAAAGTGAGTTTTTTTCAGATACAAAATATCGGAACGAGCCACCTTTGACCCAAGACCAAAGGATTATGAAAGGATGCCAGATTATAATAATCTTGTAAGAGATTTGCAAGCAAGTGAAACAAATACAATGTTGGAGACACTGTTTGGGATTGAGTATGAAGATTTTGAATATACTCAACAGGAAATTGAAGTGATCATTTCTCAATCCAAAATGTATTTAAGAAACTTGTCAAAACTACTGGATACTTTTTCTTCTGATCATATATTTGAAATTCCTGGCACCAAACAGCAGTCTGAGACATGGCTTCAATGGCGCACCAATTTTATTACATCTTCGAACGTTAAAATAGTTTGTAGCCTCAAATCCAATGAGGCAAAAAAAATTTCTTATTAAAAAATTTATGGAGATGTACTCCTCCAGTTCTGACAGCTGCTATGATGTATGGAAAGCAGAAGGAGTCAGCTGCAAGAAGTACCTATGAAAATTTAATGGGGAATAAAGTGGTGGAGCTTGGTTTGGTGGTAAATAAAAACTATCCTTACTGTGCGTCTAGTGTGGACGGAATAATTTTAGTAAATGGTGAATTAACTAAAATAATAGAGATAAAATGTCCGAAAATTTTGGAAAATTGTAAAGATTTGAATTCTTTCGATACATATTTGTCCCCAAAGCTGAAAAACAATATATTTCTCAGCAAAACAAATAATGAAATTAAAATTAAAGATAAGCATCCTTATCTCTACCAAATACTTACATAACTGTTAATTTTTGATATAGATGTTTGTGATTTAGTGGTATGGTGTCCCAATGACATCTTGGTTTTGGAAATAAATAGAGATAACTATTTGGATATCATAACAGAAATAAAAACTAAAGTTTCACATTTTTACCAAAATGTCTATATATCAGAAATATTTTGTATGAGATGTGTTAGGAATTTAATACCAATAGAGGTTAAATAAATATAATTGTTAGTAAATATTCAACTTTTTATTTATTATATACAAGTGGTGTTTCAAAATTTACCAGAAAACATACTATAGTAAATATATTTGATATTAATGGTAGTAAAAGTATAGGGCATTTTTTTGGATAAAAATTTGTATGATTTTATTCTTCCTATGGCTCTTCCTACAGGTACCCTTGATCGAGCAATTTTTTTTGTTACCATTTCTTCTGTTGGTGAAAGTTTGTCCCTTTTCATCAAAAAAGGTGGTGTGAATAATTTCACTTTCATTTCATCACACATTTCTTTAATTAAGAATCCTCTATCTGCCAAAAGCACATCATCTTCTTGGAGGAAATGCCTTACATCACATTGTTCAAATAATTCTTTATCAGAAATAGACCCCTCGTATCCTTCACTACAATATACTATTGCACCAGAAACACAAATCATTACAAGGAATTTTACTGTATTACTGTGCTTATAAACAGAAAATGTATTCCCTTGTTGTCTGAAATTAGATGGCATTTCTATCGTTATTTCAGTAGCATCTAATATAAAAGTAACATTAGCCCCATTAAAGTTTTTAAAACAATAGGATACATTTTTAATATTTCTCCCTTGTTTAATCAAATCTCCTTTGCATCCAATAATTTGGAAATACATAAATTGTACCCAAGTAAAAAAAATCGTAGAATAGTGAGATTTGCTTATTTTACAAAATATTGACATCTCCTTCAATGTATAACCTCTTCTTATCCTAATTAATGTCATACATAGTTTGTCTTTGTTGGACCATTTGGAAAATGTGGACCTTTTAATAATTTTCTTTTCTTTATTGTAATTTGTTGTGTAAATGAGTTGATTCATTATGGATTCATCAAGAAAATTGTATAGTGCATCAAATTGCCATGACTCCAAACCAGTGAAATATTTTAATGTTTTATTATGTTTTAAAATTATAAATGCGAAAATATTTGTAAGTTTTGAACTTTGTGATTTTTTTGTTTTAAATGAAATATAATAATTATGATCTAAATGTTCTTTGTTTATTTCCTTCTCTTCTTCATATTCAGCACAAAAATCTGCTACATTGTCAGGGCATGTGTTTCCATCTTTGCTGGCAGTAACTTCAACTTCGTTACAAAATTCTTCTAGAATAGAAGATGTCTCCGAAGACCATGGTAAAGGTTCAGACTCTTCTGAAAATCGCCCTACAAAATGTTTACTGCATATCCATTGCTTTTTTATATTCTGTGGTAAGAGGTTTTTGTTCCCAGTTAACTCGATCCATTTCAAGCATTTTAATAAATTTTTTCGAGGTGTTGGAAATGGATAAAATTTGATTTTTTCATTTTTCAAATATCTTGAATCGATCTTGCAATTTTTGTAGGAACAACGGCGCATTATAATAAAATGCGATAAACTATTGTAAGTGTCTTTATAATAATTAAACTAATAATTTTCAGTCTCTATCTATTGAATATCAGGCAAAACAACAATAAAAACTAGCGTCCGAACAAACAAATAAAAAAAGTAGCACAAACTAAAATATAATCCGAAAACACAAACAACAATACAAACACAATCAACAAAGAACAAATCAATAATGGCGGATGGCATTTGACTGAAAAATGATGGTTGCAAAAATGCTAGCTCAGCGTTTTATTATACATCTGTCAATATTATTATTGGTGGAGACAAAAATTTCTTATTAAATCCACCAATGAGAACTAAGCTTAACTGTCAATTTTTATTATTGTAGCTGGTAGCTAAGGACACCCAGCTAGATATATCTAAAATCCCTGCTAATGACATTTTTACCCCCAAATTTTATCGAAAATCTTAAATTTGCAAAAGTATCTACTCTGGAAGTGCTTATATTACTCACAATGTAAAAATATAGTTATTTCAAAGACCACAAGTGACTAAAACGACCTAGAAAACAGACCCCCATTTTAGACCTAAAAATTTTGTAGTGGTAATACTAACGGACTCCTTCATTATCGTACGTCTCCAAATTTCAGGGAATTTTCGTTGATTCCAGATGGAGTTAAATATATTAAGTAAATATTGTTTGGCAGAATACGGAAGATTTTTTAAGAATACTGTCGGGATATCGTCTGGACCGGGTGAGGTGTCTTTCATGGTTTGCAATGTTTCAGAAAATTCTTCTGTAATCGGGTTAAAATTGGGTATAAATCTTCTTCTACACTCACCGGAGTTAATTCGGCTGCCTTTTTCAGAGCTTGGAAGACTGCATCATAGTATTGCTAGAGAATTGCCAATATTGTTCTGCAAATATTTCAGTTGTTTCGCTTGAGTCGGAGGATATGGTTTTGTTGTAACTTTTAATGCTGAAATTCCGTAGTTTATTTTCTTTCCTGAAATTTTGTTTACTTTTTTTCACACCGATGATAATGGTGTGGAGCTATTTATACTCTGAAGATATTTTCGCCATTAGTCTTTTTGACTTTTACGTGTCACTCGCCTAGTATGTGCTCTTTGCTTTTTGTATTCCACTAAATTCTCAGTTGTATTATGTCTTTTGAACCTATTCCACGAATGTTTACTATCTTTTATTACAGCGTCATAAATATCATTCCACCAAGGTACAGAATTGTATTTTTTAATATGACCAGTTTTTCCTATTTTATCGGCAGCAGCAGATAATATAATAGAATTGAGGTTGCAAATCGTTTCGTTAATATCATCAGTTGTCTTAAAATTTATAATGTTTCTGTCTATGTGATCCGCGAAATTTTTCCAGTTTCCTTTGTTTAGCTTCCATCTTTTCAACGGCATTGTTTCGTTATTAGTTTCAAATTTACGCTGCAAGTTTTCAATTATTATTGGAAAGTGATCACTATTGTAGAGGTCATTAACAGAACCCCATGAAAAATGGTGGCCATTAAAGTCACCAAGGATAATAAAAGGTTTGAGTTACTGTTTAATTAGTAGTTCTAGCTCTTGTTGGTCGATGGCTTGGCTAGAAGGTATGTAAATATTGCATATACTTATCTTATTAGGAGATATTAATTGAATTGCGACAGCTTCGAGCGGAGTATTCATTTTTATTGGTATTGCAGTTATATGTGATTTAGTGTAAATTGCAACACATCCACTAGCTACTTCAGAGCTACGATTTTTAAGGAATCCAGTATAATTTGTAGGTTGGCTGCTTTTGTTTACATGAAAATGTGTTTCGTGCAGGCATATAACATCAGGATCAAAAGTGGTAACATATTTGAATGGATGTAATATCCATTCAAGTTCCACTGTAATATGATATTTAATTTGATTTTCAATAGCAGCAGTTTGTAGATGTGTCACTACTAGGATCGACTTCCGTTTTTCTTTCCAATTTTTTCCGTAGCTTTGTACATCTTGTCTTCAAACTTCCGTCATTCATTTGCGGGTAAACTTGTAGCAACATTTCAATCAGATCATTAAAATTTGTAGTATAATCTTTGACTACATTAGCTATATCTTGAGCTCCAAATGATTCTTCCATCAAGAAAACAAATACATCAGTATTTGATATGAATGGTGGGTTGTGGTTATTCATGAACTTTCCAATATTTTCTATTTCTTCACATTTAAATTCGCTGTTTTGTCGTACAGTTTTCATCGTAATTTTTCTAGTTTTCTTTTTGGGGTTCTCTGGAATTGTAAAGGTTCTTGGTTCTGTTGGAGTGGATAATTGTTGTCAGTACTCGGGCGTAGTTGTGGTAACGTCTGAATGACTTCTTTTATTTGTGGCATGATTTTCTAGCGAACGGGTTGCTTTTCTTCATCCATATCTTGCGATAATTGGGTATAGTACTTCTTTGGTTTATGTTTGTGATGGGAAAAGCAATGGAGGACGTTATCGATGCTTTCAACTTAGCCGTAGATTCCATGGTTGCGGTTTGATCTATTATTGAATTTGAATTGAGAGTCGACTGTTAATGTATTGGATGGACGATATGCTTGAGAAGGAGTGTTAACTTGAGGATTGGTTTCTTGAGCAGAATTAGATTGTATTGTCGAAGTGGAAGGTACTGAGGTGGGTATCAATATATTTGGACACTGTGAAGATAAGTGACCTGGGTTTTTACATTTAAAACAGTTTTGATTATCCTTTGATAAGTAAATTCGGGAATTGAGATTGTCATATTCTAAATCAATGTATTCTGGAATAAAGACATTTTCTAATGGCGCTATGTGAATTTGTCGTCTGAAACTTGAGATATGGCTGAATTCAGGATAATCTGAATTTATTCTTAGGGAACTTATAGCGAAAGTAGTTCAAGTCCTAGTGATTCCAACTTATACGTAAGCAAATCGTTGGGAATAACAGGGTTTACATTAGACAAGACTAGTCTTTCAGAAGGTGTGATAGGTCGTCCTACTTGAATTACTTCATTATTGACCTGAATTTCACCATAACTATTAATGAAGTTAAGAACTACTTCTTTGCTTGACAGGAATATACATAGTCTGTTGTTGGAAATTCTAGATATATGCGTTATATTTTTCGGTTCAACTAGAGGACCGATTTGACTCAAATAATCTTGTAATTCAGTATTTGGAATGGCATTAAGAACAATTGCTTGATTTCGTGATGGGTATCGTTGTTGTGTTAAAGCGGTAGAATAAGACATCGTAGAATTTTGTGAGATAGTCCATTTTGGTAGGCAGTGAAATTTGGAATCATCGCTGGGTGCGGTCCTGTCCCGTTGATTGGTTAGAATTGGGACAAGTTGACAAAAACTTGGCGTAAATGGGTGCGTTCATCTGAAAATATTAAGGATCGCTCCCGAGGTAGCGCTACCAGCCCCTCCACTTATAGTCCTTGATCGCTCTCCGATTCTGAACGATTCAAATTTTCAGATTTTGTGATCAGTGATCACCACTTGCGTGCGCATATTATTTACTGGAAACAGACACCTAACCTATAGTTTATAGTTATTGTAGTTTATTGTCATTTTAGAAGTTTATAGTCTAGATGTTTATAGTGCTGTTTGTGTAACAATTCATATTTATTCATATTAAGTATCGATCTTGTGTTGTTGTTATGGATGCGAATTTGTTTGCAATTATTGTGGAGCTGGCAGATGACAATTTTAACTTAAATGCAATAAATGTGATCATGGAAAATCTTGGGAATCCTATTCCAGGAAATATGCTAGAGGGTAGATTAAGAGAGAGACGACCAAGAAATGCCAATTTTGTGGAGGAAACAGTCCATAGGTTTGATGATGTTTTGTTCAAAGAACATTTTAGAATGACGAGACCGACATTTGAAGTAAGCCATTTTAAAAGTATTAATACTGTTCGAGATCCTTAAAATGCAATTATAAATTGTTAAAGTTGTTGAATGTTTCAAAGCCTAATTCCCAAACTTAATATCTCTTCATGATAAAAATAGAATACAATAATTCAAGCTATTCATTTTCAGGAACTTAGCATCATATTAGGAAATCATGTAGAACACAATAGAGACCACATCGATTTTAATAAAAAATTGCTATTCACGATATGGACACTTGCCAAACCAGAAAGTTTTTTGGCTGTGGGTGATAGATTTGGCATTGCAAAAAGTACTGGACATGGCATATTTAAAGAAATAGTAAGCGCAATAGCAAACTTGATGCAACAATATGTAACACTTCCAAATGAAGCCCAGTGCAATATTTCCGCAATGGTAAATAAATAATATACTTAAATATCTATACTTATAGGTAGGTAATTTTAATAAAATAAGTAAAATATTGAGCTTCTGAATTACACTGAATTTGCTTAGTAGATAGATAGATAGTTTATTTAGCAACAATGCTATTACAAACAAAATATTTTCAAAAAAATGACATATTAAATAATTCTACACTATGTACTGATTACATGTCAAATAATTGGATATAATATAATTACAAATAATTCATTTTCACATAATTAAAAGCTTCTCTTATGAAAGTGTCAAGGGTGATACACGATTTTATAGAAATTAGCAAATTATTATACAACAATAAACCTTTGTAAAATAGAGAATTTTGTGTTGAACTAGTTCTTGTAGTTGGTATATATATGTTACTAGATGATCTAGTGTTGTGAGTTTGTATATCTCTAACAAAACTAATTTTGTTGGACATATATTTTGGTAACATATTATGAATTATTTCAAAAATAAAAATTACGTTCTGTAAAACCATTCGCTGATTAACACTCATAAATCCTAAACAGTCAAGCATATCTTTAATACCAGCGTACCTATTTACTCTTAAAATAACCCTCATTGCTTTATTTTGTAAAATCTGTAACTTAGACTTCTCAGACTGGCTCAAATAATATAAAATTGTTGGACAATATTCAAAATGTGGTGCAATTATGGTTTTATATAATGTTACTCTTGTCATTATAGATATATTTGAACTTATTCTCCTGAAATAGTTGATTTTTTTACTAATTTTTTTATGAACATACTGACCACGTTTTTTAAAATTCAAATCCTTATCGAGGATATTAGTTTGAAAATATAAAATATTGTAAAGAGTATTGAAGCCAGATTTTTATTCAACACCTAAAAATACATAGGAGTGTTTATTACAAATTATAGTACTTAGCTGTTTTTAAATATTTTTTAGAATTTCCGCCAACATTCACATGGTTTTCCTGGAGTAGTTGGTGCAATAGATGGATGCCATATCCCAATAAAACAACCTGTTGGAAATGCCCATGACTATTACAATCGAAAGGGTTTCCATTCTATTATTCTTCAAGGTTTGTAAAGCCAATTATTTATATTTAACAATACATTTTTTAGATATGTTCCACTGAATTTGACTCTACCTATGTTCCAGGTACTTGTGATCATAGGGGGAAGTTTATTGACTGTTTCATTGGACTACCAGGTCGAATGCATGATGCACGTGTTTTTCAAAGCAGTCCATTATATGAAAAGCTTGATCCTCATAATCCCCTTTTGATTGACCAATTTCATTTAATTGGGGATTCCGCATATCCCTTGATGACAAATTTGATGTGTCCTTACAGAGATAACCATCACTTAAATCGTAACCAAAGAAAATATAATACAAAATTAAGTTCCATTAGATCAGTGATAGAACGTGCATTTGGTATATTGAAAGGCAAATTTCGACGCTTAAAATATTTAGACATATCAGATATGCAGCTTGCTAATAATATAATAGCTGCATCATGTGTGGTCTATAATTTTCTTATAGACAGAGAAGAAATTAATTATCAAGAAAATGTTCTTGAAGAAAATGAAGAAGTGGACAATGGACAACATGATGAAGCAGATAATGCAGCTGTTGTGAAACGGAACAATATTGCTGCATTATTGTGAAAAAAAATATTTCGTGTTTTTACTTTACCATTTTATTTACTTCATAACTGCTATTTATATATTGTATATTTATTGCGGTTGAATAAATTGAATTAATTGAAAAATTTGATTGTAGTTTCTTATAAAAACCTGCAGATTGATACACTATAGCAGCATTGTACCTAAATACAAAGTTTCAATATGGACAATCATCTGTGAAATTAGATAGAGAAACAATGGAAGTAGGTACCTGTTCCTATGAAATACCCATATTCTTAGAAGCATAATAAGATTAATAAGACAATAGACCCCACGGACCGATAAGCCGGTTACCGTCATAAAATCAATTATTGCTTTTGCCGAAGCTTAACAAATTTCCAGAATTTGTTTATTAAAATATCCAAATTGCAGGTGGAGGAAACTATTTACAAGTCCCTAGGAAATACCCATATCGGTATTAGCATAAAAGATTAATAAGACAAATAAAACCTTCTTTGAAATTTGAAGTTTAAAAGGAATGTAGTATTCAGATTATAGAAAACGGAAAAACGTTTAATAATTTATACTTTTAACTGTAATAAAAGTGTATATTAATGATTAATGAATAATAATATATTGGGTAGTTATTGAAAATAAGCAATAATAGGATTAATAAGAATAGTGTGTATTGTGTGATAATGAGTAGGTAGCTAATTAAGTGCATATTTCTCGACCACTAAATAGCTGTTGTGTTTCTAGCTTTGGATAGTCGAATGAAAATCTTCAATTTATTTTACTAATACAACTTTAATATCATTATAAATTAATAATAACACTATATACTGAAAAACAAATTTACATTACTACTACTATATACAAAAGAAAACTATTTCCTGGTGTTTACGGCAATCTGCTTTTTTAATTCTTCGACCCTAGCTTTCTCAACATCGAGTTGTTTTTTTCTCAAATTACACAACTCTGTATTTTTTGGGGTTTTTCTTCTGTTGCTGGGTGCAGCTTGTGAATTAACATTTGCCTCTGCATGTTCCTGTACAGTAATATTTGATGAACATGAAGGTACCGCAGATCTTGAAGGTAGATCAGGTGAAACATCAGGTGATATAGCTGGTAACGCAGATGTCGAGGGAATGGAAGCTAAAGTTTCGGGTATGTTCACCGTCAAATCATTAAAAAATATTGTATCCAACTCATCAAAGTACTCCCAGTTGGTTGGACCTCTTCCCGTTTTTTTTTTATTTGTCCTTTTGTACTTTAAATGTTTTTTTCAAGTTCCTAAATTTTCGATCAAGGATATCGATAGGTACATTATATCCCAATTTGTCAAAAACTCTCTTAATTTGTTGCCAAATATCCCTTTTTTTCCTTTTGGGGTTTCGGAAGTCATCCTTATGCTTATGATATTCTCTTA
>CAJUYG010004187.1:0-17572 GCA_910591675.1 Galerucella calmariensis
TTGACATTTCTCTACCAGGAACTAGTGGCGATATTGTCAATGAATCACGTTTGAATGTAATTTCTGGTCCACCTCGTCACAAAGAAAAAAGAGGTTCAAAGAGAACATTAGTACCTTGGACAGAGGAACAAAAACGTGTAGCATGTCAATTTTTTTCCAATAACATAAAAAATAAAATACCCCCTAAGGAATTGGAATGTTTCGAGTTGAAAGAAAGACATCCTATACTATTTGAAAATAAAGATTGGCTAAAACTTAGGGAGTTCATTCAAAATAAATACACAAAGAAGTAAGAGATGAAGGATGTAGCTCATCAAATTCTAATCCTTTCAATTTTTGCATCCCTTCAGGCTTACTTTTTTCTAATCTTAATAACTTTTCAGTATTGTAGGACTTTCAAGTTTCTCAGAGTTTATGTTGATTTAATAGTAGTACTAATTTTTTGTTTTGTCCAAAAAAATTCATTTTATTTGTCCCATACTATGCATTGTTTTATTATTACTATTTACTACGTATTAAAAAAATAAAAACTATATTTTCAACTTAATTAGAGTGGTTTTCTTTAACGCGTTTTAACTTTAACTCAGAGTACAGTTATGTACTGAAAATGTATTTTTTTCACCTGTTGCATCCAACAATAAGCCATTTAACATTCTACTGAAACTGCAATGTTGTCAAATCTCGGGACGCTCTAAGCGCGAATAACTATCAAGATGAAACGTATACTCTATATACAACTCGATACTCCTAGCGTCTCTGCCGGAAAATTGCGCGAACTAAAAATACTCGAGAACTGTATATTTTCGATTATTTTACCATCAAAAAAGCGTCTCTCCAAAATTTCTTCACTAGGTTCGTGATATCATTTTGAGTCTCTGGACAAATTTTTATAAGGGATGTGCGTATACGGACGCTCCATGCACTTGGACGCTCTAATAAATGCGATTTCAGAATGTATGGACGCTTCAACGATAGAAGGATAAATGTATATAAATTTATATACAGGGTTGGGCAAAATGAGCGGAACACCTGATTTATGGCTTAATTATGGCATTTACGAAAATTTGACCTAAATAAAAGTTTTTGCAGATTTTATGTTCTATTTAGTGGTGTTTGCAGATTTTCCGTTTATATCATATTTTTCAAGATATGACGTCATCGGATAATATTTTAAATGCATCACCCTGTATTTATATTTTTTTTCGAGTAGATATGATTTTTCTGAATTTACCAATACAAGGTTTAGTGGGTCTATGACTTACGGTTTCATAAGAAAAAAATAATATTCAATAGTAAACTACAATTTTAATATCCTAAGTTATTATCGCAGTAGGCTAAAAACTGTTTATCTACTTTGACAGTAATGTCAAATCATTTCTAATTTCTGTCATCGTAAAAAAGTACAGTTTGTTAAGTTGTTTTATCACATTCATTTCTAACACATTTCATTTTACAAATTATTTATTAATAATGTCGGAACTAAGTGAACGTGAGAGAATTACTTTATTGATGATTGTTGGTTTTGGAGATAGAAAGAGATCTTTACAAGAAGCCGCCGACTTGTTTAATGCTACATTTCCTGAGAGAATTTCTCAAATTTCAAAGTCAACAGTCTCTCGAAATTTAAGCAAATTTAACGAAACTGGCAGTGTAAAAAATATTCCAGGTTGTGGACGAAAAAGAACAGCTACAAATGAAGATAATGAACTTAATATAATTTTAAGTGTACTTGAAGAACCTAAAACTTCAACATCAAAACTTGCATTAAATCACGATATTAGTGAGAGGTCTGTAAGAAGAATATTGAAACGAAATAAATTTCATCCTTATAAAGTGCACCTACACCAAGCATTAAATGAAGATGATCCTGATAAACGAATGCAGTTTTGTGAAGAAATGATGAATATAATTGATGTGAATAATATGTTCATGAACAACATTGTGTTTTCCGACGAAGCAACATTTTGCCTAAACGGTTTCGTAAATCGACATAATAGCCGGTATTGGTCGGATGTTAATCCACACTGGATGGAAGAAGGTCACACACAATATCAACAAAAGCTGAACGTTTGGTGTGGAATAGTTAGAGGAAGAATAATTGGACCTTTTTTTATCAACGACATATTAAATGGTGATCGATATTTACAACTTTTACGTGAGCAGTTAGTTCCAGAATTAATTCGTTTATTTCCCAATCGTGCTAACCAGTTACAGTTGTCAGAAGACATTTGGTTCCAGCAAGATGGTGCTCCACCTCATTATGCTGCTAGGGTTAGGGAATACCTCAACACAGTATTTCCGCAGAGATGGGTGGGCCGAAGAGGATATGTTGAGTGGCCGGCGAGGTCACCGGATTTATCTCCACTGGACTTTTTTCTTTGGAGGCATTTGAAGTCTATAATTTATAAGGATCTACCTCAATCTCTCCAAGAACTAGAAGATCGAATCAGAGCTGCGGTTCAAAATATAACGCCTGAAATTATTCAAAATTCGCTTAGGTCATTTGTTGACAGATTAGGATACTGTCAGGTAGCCGAAGGCTTTCAATTTGAACACCTACTGTAAATAAATGTGGAATTTTCAATTATCGTTAACTTTGTATTAGATAAATGTTTACTATTAAATATTATTTTTTTCTTATGAAACCGTAAGTCATAGACCCACTAAACCTTGTATTGGTAAATTCAGAAAAACCATATCTACTCGAAAAAAAATATAAATACAGGGTGATGCATTTAAAATATTATCCGATGACGTCATATCTTGAAAAATGTGATATAAACGGAAAATCTGCAAACACCACTAAATATAACATAAAATCTACAAAAACTTTTATTTAGGTCAAATTTTCGTAAATGCCATAATTAAGCCATAAATCAGGTGTTCCGCTCATTTTGCCCAACCCTGTATATATATAGATATATATATGTTAAAAAGGAAGTATTATTTCTGCTTATGTCAGGAAGACCGACCAGCGTGGACAAAGCGAATAACAGTTTGCCGTCGCGCATATGTGCACAACGGACTACGGGCCGTCGTCGTCGATAAGAGCGAGAGAGAACGGTTCTAATTTAAAGTACTAACTCAATAAAGGGTAATTAGTGAGAATATCTGGTTGTGCCTCATTTCACCCTTACCAATCTAACATCAGAAGTGGGATTGCTCCGTCTCAAGTGCCATATAGACAATACGCTTAATCGATATTGCTGTGAATGGCGGCCGATCCGCCGAACTTTCTGTGCTGACCTCATCACTGCCTTTCCTGATAGAGAAACACCTGGCGCCTGAGCATTTAAAGCAGCTACACTGAGAAGCCGCGATTGCGACTCTTCATGTGATTATGGAAACCGGAAACTCCGAAGTATATACAGGTTTCACGAGAAACTACCCTGGGACAAGATTCTCAGCATGCATGGTTTAGATCACGCTGAAGCACGTGCAACGCTACATATACAATTACCGCAATCTGATCGCGAAGTCATGACTATACTTAGCGAATTTGACGCAAGACGTATTACGAAGCGGACTTTAGATACTGAAGAGATACCTAAAAGAAAATATAGACTAGGAGAAAGGCGTGAAGTGAGCAACGGAAGATCAAAGAAAATATTCAAAGGATCTTGTTTTAGTTGCGGACGTCCAGGACACCAACGTGATACATGTCGCTATAAGCAAGAATCACCTATCGAACCGCAACAGGACATACCAGGTACATCCAAAATCCCAACTTGTAACCATTGCAAGAAAATTGGCCACAGCGAAGTTGATTATTGGTATGAAAACGGGAAATCTAAGAAAACGTTTTTACTTGAAATGACGCCAATTGAACACAACACCAATGGCAACATTATTGTGCAAAAACAGTGCTCCCTCTTTCTCTTATCTGGTTGATAGTGGTGCTGACGAATCAATAATAAAACACTCTGTAGCAAAAACATTAAATGCGGCAATTAAAACAAACCATAAGATTCGTGCTTATTCGGGATTTGGGTCACAAATTGTATACGCTATCGGTGTCTGTGATCTGATAACTGCTATGCCTACTTTGACTTTAGTAATAAATATTGTGGTTATAACTGACATGTTATTTTATTACGAGTAACTTTTTGGCAAATGTAATTTATAATAGATAAAAGGAAAAACTAATTGAATACAATAAAGTGTACAGATTTTCATTAGACTAATATAGCTAGTTGTTAACTTATCAATAGTGTGACGTAACATGATTTACTGTCACACCTAAATGTAAAAATGTTTTCGTGACAATATCAAGAATTTATTGTTGCTTTCGTTTATTTGGGATTCAAGCACTTGTGCGTGACTCCTGTCGTCACGACTTTTGAGCAAATCGAACACGATTTTTTAGGATCCTCAAAACCACCTGACATGTGCCAATGCCAATAAATTTCCTGTGTTGTTAGAAGAACAGTTTTCAATTATAATGTTTTTGATAATAAAATTTCGCATATTTAGATATTTTTAGTAAGATTTAAATCGTAATCGGCACAATCTAACCTTTAAATAAACGTCAAACCTGACAAACGTCAAATATTTATGTCCTTGGCTTGAAGCTCATACTTTTCGGTATGTGCTTGAGGGGCAAGGGGAAGGTAAGACTAGGCGTCACGCCCGGTAATAAACGAACGGAGTTCAGCCACTACGAGCTGCTACTAGCAGCCAAAAGTAAATAATCGAAAACGCTTTATGTATGTTTCAGATGAATGCCAAAAAAGCAGTAAGCTTTTAAGTAATAAGTTAGCTGCTTGGGCAGCTTCTAAAAATAATTTGGAAGAAGTAAGAAAGACCTGCTTCATTGAAGAACACAAATTGAAAATGAAACACATGGAGGAGTTGCATCAAGAACAAATCCGTATAATGAAAGCAGAATCATCTTTTAGAATGCAACTTCTCCAGGAAGAACATGATAAAAAGATATTGAAATAAAAATTGTTTATGAATTTGTGTAATTTAATGTCCTACCCACTACTTGAATAATAACATATTACTTTTTTACACTGCTAAAACAGCAAAATTTAAATGGATATTGATTTTATTAAAGTATATACAACTTGACCAACTCACTTAGTTATGAATACAGTAATGAATGAATCAAATAAACATTTCCATTTTTAACAGTTATATACCTATAGGTCTGTAAAGGAATACTTCAAAGTCCATTGAAATAATTATTAATTAATATAAAACGTGCATCATTATTTATTCCTCCTCGCTGCCTTACGGGAAGAACATCGACATTATTGCCAAAATTTATTGCTGCTTCTTCTTCATCATTGATTTGTGGCTCCGGGTCATGAAAACTACGTGCTATATTGTGTAGTACTGCAGTTGCTACTGTTACAGCTTCTACACGTTCAATGTTTATACGCATTCCAAGTGCTAAAATGGGAAAACGTCTTTTCCACACTCCAAAGCATCGTTCTATCGGATTTCTAGTTCTAATCTGGGATTCATTAAACAACTGCTCTGCTGCAGTTTCTGGATTTCTTAACGGTGTTATAAGGAAAGGTCTTACAGGGTAACCACTGTCACCAACTATTAAACTATCACCAAATTGCCCATGTTCAAATGCTCGTCGTATTGCTGAGTTGTTGAAAATTGTTGAATCGTGGGCTGAGCCTGGCCAGCGACAGACAATATTCTGAATTTTTAAGTTGGAATCACAAATTACTTGGGTATTTAAAGAAAAAAATGATTTGCGGTTTCTGTAAAATTCAGCTACATTTCCACCTGAAGACTGAACCTTTATATGAGTACAATCTAATGCACCAATACACCGTGGAAATTTAGAAATATCAAAAAAATGCTGCCGTGTAGCTCTAATATCTTCATCTTAATATTAAATTAAGTACAGGTTATGTTTGCATATGCATACAATTCATTGACATTTAAGCCACGGAACATAAGAACAATTTATGTTCCGTGCTTAAGCTTACATTAAACCTGCCCTCTTGGAGGCTTTACTAAGCTTAAGGTTTAAATGAAGCTCAACCGTAAGCCAACTTTGTACAACAGCAATCTGACGCTGAACCTGAGCTCACACTTGAGCCTTCACTAAGCTACAATTGTACAACCGGCCCTTAAAGGGTACAAAAGCGTTCGTTTACCTTGATGATGTACTAGTGCCTTCAATTAGTGTTGAAGATGGATTGCAGAACCTAAAGGAAGTACTCGATGCATTATCAACACATGGGTTTTCCTTGAATTATGGAAAATGTAAATTTTTTGCCCAAGAGACTGAATATCTTGGAGTCATTTCAAGTGCGGGATCTGTGCGGCCCAGTGAGCGCAAAGTAGATGCGTTGAATCAAGCACCTATTCCGACTGATATTAAAAGTGTACGACATTTATGGGACCAGCCAGCTATTTTCGCCGGTTTATTAAGGGATTTTCCGAGATAACCGCACCGATAAAAGCTTTGTTACGAAAAGACTGTGTGTTTAAATGGTCTTCCGAGTGGGAAAAGTCAAGACAATTTATCTTAAATAAGTTGACAAATTCGCCGGAATTACGAATCTATGATCCGAATCTACCATGTGAGTTGCATACAGATGCAAGCTCAGTAGGACTAGGAGCTGCTCTGCTTCAAAACGAAAATGGTGTAGTACGACCAGTTGCTTACTTTAGTCGTCGTACGACTAATTACGAGGCACGATATCATTCGTATGACTTAGAGACTTTAGCT
Organism: Galerucella calmariensis; assembly: GCA_910591675.1. Lineage (NCBI taxonomy): Eukaryota > Metazoa > Arthropoda > Insecta > Coleoptera > Chrysomelidae > Galerucella > Galerucella calmariensis. The sequence goes on from CAJUYG010004187.1 coordinate 6,704, forward strand.
ATTGTTGAAGCTGTTGAACATTTTAGAGTTTATTTGTATGGTGTACAGTTCAAGATATACACCGACTGTAATGCAGTATGCGCTACCGCTTTAAAGAAAGATTTACATCCTCGTGTCGCTCGTTGGTGGGTCAAACTACAGGATTATGATTTTTCGATTGAATATCGGCCAGAAAATAAAATGGCTCACGTGGACTACCTAAGTCGAAACCCCATAGACGATGAAAGTATTCTAAAAGTGTGTGCATTAAAGACGCTAACGGTAAATAAAATATCAAATACTAACACCTTGCGTGAATTCCATGTAAATGGTGCTTTTTGTATTGAAGTATTTAATGACCCAAACAATAGTAATCCTGATTATACTGTTATAAACAATATTGTTGTAACTAATACGAAGACTCCAAAGTGTTATGTGCCAGTTGCCGCCCGACTCTTAACAATGCGGTTATATCATGACGAATCATCGCACATAGGATGGAATAAATGCATCTGTAAAATGAGATAAGATTTGTTTTGGCCAAAAATGGGACAGTGTCTGAAAAAAATATATTAGGAACTGCATAGCTTGTGTGTTTTGGGAAAATCACACACTGGCCGTAGAGCAGGAAAGTGACAGCATGTAGATAAACCGGACGATATTTTACACACTTGGCATATTGACCACGCCGGCCCTTTAGTTAAGTCAAATGGGGCCACCCAAATTTTAGTAGTAATCGATGCATTTTCAAAACTTTGTCGATTAATGCCAATACCAAAGAAAACATCAGAAGACTCCATAACAGCATTAATATCAATTTTCGACGAATTAGGAACACCGAAAAGAATAATTGCTGACAGAGCAGCTGCATTTACCTCGATCACGTTTAAAAACTTAAGTGTGCAAAACGTGAAAGTTCATCATATTGCTACGGGAGTTCCAAGAGGTAACGGTCAAGTCGGACGTCTGATGCGCACAGTATTCAATTTAATGAGAGCCACCCTGACTGCCGAAAAAGAAAAAGAATGGACTATTGCACTTCCCGCTATAGAAGATAATAGAAATTCTACGATTCACGCAAAAACCGGTCATGCACCTAAAGTGTTACATCATGGCACAAATCCAAGGTTATTGGCTACTCAGCAATTCTTAGGAGACGCTGTCGATCCCGACAAGGCCGTCAGAGAAGCACAAGTACGATTAAAAAATAGTGAGAATAAGCTGGCTCAGCAATTTAATGCTTCACGTTGTCGAGCGAGCTTGTTTACAGTTGGGGACCTTGTCGCTGTAGAAGATTCTCAGCTGGCCGGCGGAGGAAAGTTGAAACCAGAATATAGAGGGCCATATACTGTACGTGCGGTACTACCGAATGAAAGATATGCGCTGCATAGTCAAGGACGGCGAACCAGCGTAGCCGCACATGAAGAGCTACGTTTGTGGCCTTCAAATAAATAATAAAATGTGAATAACGCTTCGGTTACACATTGCTTTTTCGTTATGATCAATAAGTCAGTGCTTTTTAAAAAAAAGAAATGTTTACCCTACAAACAATATTTTTTTTAGATTTTATGCGAATGGTGATACTATTCAAGTTGATAATGTAACGTTTATTCTAATTTATATTTGCAGATTTATATTCAAATACAGTCCTTATTTAATAATTCATATAATACACTAAACACACAGTAGCTATAATTTATATGAGAGTCACTTAATAAACACTTTATCGAGGCGCGATTGCTTTCTTTCAGTATCAACACTAACTGACTAACTAACTCCGCTGCGATGCTCGTCGCCTATTTATACTCGCACGTCGTGTAGTTCGAGAAACTTCTCGAAGTTCTGGTGGATGCGCTGGGTTTTTCTAGATGTTACGTGTTCCAGATCATTCTCGAAAATAAGGCGGAGGAGCCATAGTCGTATCATATGGGAATTTCACTGGGGGCACTAATTGAGCACATTAATGCATCAGCTCGCCTAACAATAATTATAATTTGTTGTAATATGATTGTAGAAAAATATTGAAATACTGGCAAACCCACATTAAAAAAAAAGGATAAAATAAAATGTGTATGATAAATACACTAGAAAACAAAAACACTTTCATTAGGTTGTAAAGATTCATTCATTCAAACGTTTGGGTTGTGCTCAACAGGTTGTAAAGATATTTTAGTTCATCTAAAATACCTGAATAAAATAATAATGGCAATCCTATTATATCTGATAAATAAGAAAAATGGCAATCCCAAAAACGATTAACACTAATAATGACAATCCCATTATATACAGATTAATGACGACAAAAATGGCTATCCCATTATGAATTGAAAAAAAAGGAAGAGAGAAATAACAAAGCCAAAACAAACAAACAGTACCAAGAAGGTACGTGGTAATAATATTCCTCAGAATACCTGGAATATTTGATAGTAGCGATGGCAATCCCATTATAAAATCATGATATAGACTAATTAATAGCATCATCTTGAAACACTTATGTGAAACTTTTTGTTGTTGTGTGTTGTCTGTTTTCTAAAATTTCAGAAATGGTGCGAGGACGCCCCATGATCAGAGAGAACGGTTCTAATGTAAAGTACTAACTCAATAAAGGGTAATTAGTGAGAATATCGGGTCGTGCCTCATTTCACCCTTACCAATCTAACATATATATTGATATGGAAAATAGTATCATACATCACATACACCAAACAAGGGTTATTTCGATATAAAATTTTAAAAAATGAAAACTATTTAAAAGGGAAATTTCTCTTATCAATAAACAAAAATAAATCAAACTAGAGAAGACAGTTTGAAATTTATAATATAACTAATATAAAATAAACTAAAATTTGAATTAAACTTAACAAAATAAAGATAAACAAATTACCAGAAATATATTTGAACTTTAATCCGAACTTTAAACAGAAATCTTGATAACTTCTTTCTAATTTATTAAAATCCTTTTCATATAATTTCAGAATCTTCCAAAGCTTTATAAAAGGTTTCTTGGCTAATATTAATTTAAAAAGAAAGGACCTGAAAAATAAAAATTTATTAGTTAGGTTATAAAATCTGACATAAAAATAGAAAGAGTATATCTATGAACATAGTTAACTAAGAGTGAACCATAGAGAAATATATTAATTTTGTCTATGGAGTGAACTTAGATTTGTCAACTCGAACGGAAGAAAAGAACTTAGTAACAGAAATAAAAACAAATGTCAAATAATTTTAAAAATTTTGAAATTAAACGATAAAAACAACAATGAAGAATTTAAAGATATTAATAATAAACTTTCATATTAAAAAAGGAACATAAAATTAAACATTCAAGTCAAGTAATAAAAATTAAAAATTATTAAATGAATTTGATTGGTCAGCTGATATAAAATAAACTTAAAACTGAGAGACACATGGTTGTTGATTTTAGAAAAAAAAGAGTTACGTTGTTATTGATTAAAAACGGGGAAGAAGGCGTCCCTGAGCTGTAAAGAGATACAGAATTAAAAAAGAAATTTTTTCAATGTTAAAATAATTAAAATTTAAGTTAGAATAAAGTAAAACAACTCAAAATATATAGTAAAAGTGTAACTAACTTTTTTTCAACAAGTTACTGTTAAAAATTCCGTAGTAAATATCCATTTAAATAAATAAACCATAAATGGAGATTAGAGGCCATTTATACTGAAAATTCTTCAAGCTGACGACTGAACCTGAGCGAAGCAATCCAAATCAAGGACTGACAGGCCCAGAGCGGTCTGAAACATAAAAGGAAGTAATTATTAGAATTTCAAAACGTAGAAGAAAAAAGGTATTTGATAAATTATAATTTGAATCATCAACTTACATGTGTGTGGTGATAATAAAACTCTGATATTTATCTCTCATTGTTGAGGTAATAGATTCGTTCATTTTGTTGAAACACATGTTTTCAATTTCATGAGATTAATTTGTATACTATCTTTTTTACACATTTTGTGTTAGAGTTGCATAACTAGTGTAAGAACTAGCTTTCAATTTTCATTAGTATGAATGTTCAGGAGTGGAAGACCATTTAGATAAGAGTATAATAAAAAAAATTGTCTGCATATTTACTTTTTAAATCTGTATGAATACACTAAATAGTAAAATAATAAACTTATTAATATTTCACTGATCACGAAACCAATTTTTTTTCTTTCATAAGGTTGGCAAACTTAATACACTATTGAACATTTTCAAGGGCAAGGACACAGGACCGGCCTTAAAAGTTTTCGAATATAATTAAAGTTAAAAAAAAATTAAAAAAGGTAAACAGAATTAAAAAATAACCAAAAATAAAGTATTTAATACCTGAATTCACCCTGAGTGTTGAAGAGTTTCAGAAAACCGGTAAGTGGTGTATGATACCATTGACATAAAATAAATTCCTAAAAATCATTGGCGCCCAACGTGGGGCTTCTGGAAAAGGCTCGACCTTAAAAATTTTCACATTTATAACATTGTTACATGTAAAATTTTAAAAATAAAATAAAACCTTTATTAAATAATACAATAAAACTTTACTTGATAAATATTTAACATATATAAAATAAAATAAATACTTGATAAATAAATAAAATTATAATGGACGGAACTGGAGAAAAATAAGAGAAGAGAGAAGAGAAGAATCAAACTAATTTATGGAAAATAAACTAGAATTCACCAAACAAGAAATAAGAGGAGAAATGGTTGGAAGGATCACAGAAATAGAAAATTTACAAATTAACAGAATTGAAGAATTAAAAAAGGAAGAAAAGAATTCCAAAGGAGAAATTCATAGGGAAGTTAATGAAATAAAATTGGGAGTACAGGATACTCAACAAAGGATGACATTTAGAAGGAAAATGGGACAAAACCCTGACTGAATTTCAACAAGATGTAGAAGAAGTATGGATTGAAAAACAAAATCACAAAGAAGAGAAAACAAAACAGAGAATTGGAGAAATTCAGAAGGAGATGGAGATTTTAAAAAGAAAAATAGAGCAAACAGGAATAAAAATAAATAATGGAGAACAATTGAAAGAAACTGCAGAAATGACCAGGAAATTGAAAAATATGGAAACAAGATTGGCTCATTTACAAGAAGAATATAGCCAGGCAGAGAGCAGAAATTTTCAGGACATGAGAAATGGCATGATAGGAACTAGGGTTATCAATAACTACATAGGAAATAGGGGAGAACATGAATTTGAAGGGGATAATAGAAAAATACACCCGAAAGTATTTATACAAATTTTGAGAAACAAAATGAAAAATATTAGAAGCAACGAAGATATGAAGGAAATGATTCGAGAAAATTTAGATAATCATGCTTTAGTGTGGTTTACCAATAAAGAGAAAGAATTTGGAAATTTTGAAGAATTTGAGGCATTATTTATGCAATATTTCTGGAGAAACAATGCTCAAACTAGAGTAAGAGAAAGGCTCTATTCTGGAAATTATGAGACAGGAAGAGGTAATAGCATGAATGATTATGCTATGAAAAATCTCATGAATGCAAAATTCCTGGATCCCCCATACCAGAGGAAGAAATAATCATGTTTATATCCAAACATTTCAAACCTGAAATAACAGACAATTGCAATACAAAACATTAGGAACATAGAACAATTGAGCAGCTATCTTCAAAGAATTGAAAGAAACAATAAAATAGAAAATAACAGAAATAGAAACCCAATTGAAAATCGAATCTATCATAGATACAATATTAATAACAATCTTGAACCAAACAATAATAATCAAAATAATAGAGGAAATAACAATTATGAACAAAATAGGAATAATTACAGGAACAATGGAAATAATGTAACGTTTATTCTAATTTATATTTACAATTAATTTATATTTACAGATTTATATTCAAATACAGTCCTTATTTAATAATTTATATATCACACTAAACACACACTAACTATAATTTATATGAAAGTCACTTTATCGATGCGCGATTGCTTTCTTTCAGTATCAACACTAACTGACTAACTAACTCTGCTGCGATGCTCGTCGCCTATTTATACTCGCACGTATGTTTTCCTAGAAACCTCTTGAACTCGAAGTTTTGGTGGATGCGCCGGGTTTTTCTAGATGTTACGTGTTCCAGATCATTCTTGAAAATACGGCGGAGGAGCCATAGTCGTCTCATATGGGAATTTCACTGGGGGCACTAATTGAGCACATTAATGCAGCAGCTCGCGTAACAATAATAACAATGGTCAATATGAAAGGCACAATAATTATGATAACAATAATACGAATAATAACAGAAATTATAATTATCAAAACAATTATAACAGATACAGCAACAATAACAACAACAATTATAGAAACCGACCATATGAAGGAAACAATAGAAATGGACAGTATGAAAATAGACAAAGGGAAGAAAATAGAGAACAAAAAAGAGACTACAATACAAGAAGGACAAATGAAAATACCGAAGAAAGAGGAAACAGAAATGGAGAACAAAGAAGAATAAACAATATACAAAGACAGCAAGAAAGAGTGATATCAATGGAACCAGAGATAGTCACTGAAGAAGAATCCAATCAAAATTTTGGATCAAGCACATACCAAATGTAAAAAAAAATATCATCTGTACATATGAACATCCAAGGGAATACATAAAATTTGGGGAAGAATTAGATTTAAAACAAACAATGGGGTTAATAAACATAAAAGGAAAAATAAATGAAAAACAAGTAAAAATATTAATAGATACAGGTTCGGAAGCGTCTATAATTAAAGAAAAATTAATAGAAGAAAATATTGAAAATTATGAAAATAAATTAATTAAAATACCAAAAACTACATTGATAGGAGCAAACGGAAAAAAGTTATGTGAAGTAAGTAAGTCTATAATACAAAAGATTGAATTGAAGGATGGGAAAGAAGTTGAAATGCAATTATTGTTGGTAAACAATTTAGAAACAGACATAGTTATAGGAGTCGATGAATTAACTAAATATAAGGCACGAATTGATTTTGATAAGATGGAGATAGAAATAGATGGAAATAGGATTGAATTTGAAAATGGAAATTTGGAAGAATTGGCAATTGAAGAGGATAATAAGATGTTATGGAATATAGAAAGGAGTGGAATAATGGAAGAATTGGAATTAGTGTGTGGAAATAAAGGATATGAAGGAAAGGTGAAGAATTTAGTTAAGAAATATGAAGGATTAATTCGAAAGGAAATGAGAATGGCAAATAACTATGTGCATAAGATAGAAGTAGGAGGTGTAGAAAATTTCAGAATAAGAACGTATCCCATACCTTACAAATATAGGAAAGAAGTAGACTTAGAAATACAAAACATGTTGGAAGATGGTATAATAGAAAGATGCAATACAAGATATGTGAATCCTATTGTGGTAGTCAAGAAAGCAAATGGAGAATTGAGATTATGCCTAGATGCTAGAAACATAAACCAATACACTGTACCACAATACGAGGCTCCGATGAATGTAGAAGCGATATTTGGACGCATAACGTACACACAAAAATATTCTCAAAAATTGATCTTAAACACAGCTTTTGGCTTATTCCTTTGGATAAAAACAGTAGAGACTATACAGGTTTTTCTATTGATGGGGTTTTGTACAGATTTTGTGTAGCTCCATATGGTATACAAAATGCTTGTTTAGCCTTGGTTAGAGCATTACACCAAATATTGAATAAATTTGAAGACTTTGCTTTACATTATATAGACGACATATTAATTTTTTCAAATAATGAAGAAGAACATTTAAAACATATAGAAATTATTTTAAGAGAATCAGATGGAGCAGGTTTAAAAATAAACCAAGATAAATGTAAATTTTACCAGAAAGAAATATGCTTTCTGGGATATAAAATTGATCAGAATGGAATGAAGATGGATGAAGAAAGAATGAAGGCAATAATAGAATATAAAACACCACCAAACTTAAAGACTCTTCGAGGATTTTTAGGAATGATGAATTACTTCAAACGTCTGATACCGGATCTAAGTAAAAAACAAATACCTCTAATAGAGCTACTTAAAAAAGATGTTAAATGGAAATGGACACAAGAGATAGTTTTCAACAACCTAAAAGAAGCTTTTCAAAAGCAATTGAAAGTATATCATCCAAACTATGATCTACCTTTTATATTGCGAACTGATGCATCCAAAGAGAGATTTGCAGGTGTCTTATTACAAGTATAAAACAATATGGAAGTACCCATATGTTTTGTGTCAAGGGTCACGAAAAATTATGAACAAAATTATGGGGTATCAGAATTAGAATTAGCTAGTATAATTTTTTGTATTACAATATTTAGATTTTATTTGTTAGGGGCGAAATTCACAATAGAGACAGATCATTCATCATTAACAACAATTTAAAAAAATAGATTTGGAAATAGTAGAGTACATAGATGGGGGTTAATTTTACAAGAATATGACTTTGAAATAAAATATATTCCAGGTAGCACAAATGTCGTGGCAGATGCTCTAAGTAGAGAAAGTAAGGGAGAAAATAATATAAATAAAAGAATAGTTAAAATTGGGGTAAATATTATGAAAGATTTAGAGAGGATATTTTCTTTAAACAAAATAATTGAAGACCAAAAAAATTTAACAGAAAAAGAAAAACAAAGGGGATATTTAAAAGATAACATAGTAATAAAGAAAATTGGGGAAGTGGAAGCATTTGTGATAACCGAAAATTTAGCAAAGAAAATATTAAAAAGTTTACATGAACAAAATGGTCACATAGGATCTAGAAAATTATGGTTATTATTTAGGGGAAATTACATTAGTAAGGGGGACCAAAGTCTTGCAAAACAATGCACCAAAATTTGTCACATATGTCAAATGGAAAAAAGTAATAATAAGAGGAACGAAAACATTGCAAAAACAATAGTAACAAGTGGCGAAATAGTTGCAATGGATTTTCTTAGTAATCTATTAAATGAAGAGCACACGGGAAAAACGATGAAAGTCCATTTTTTGCCAAATTAATTTCAATGCATAATATTATTCCTTGTAAAAAGCTGCATCTTCTGGAACCGAAATAAACGGGAATATCGATAACAGTCACGTAGAAAAATGCATGAAAACAATACACACACTCGGGAAAAACGATGAAAGTCCATCCGTAATTTGAAAAAATGATGAGGGTCCGCCTATCAGTCCCTAGAAACACAACGGACTCGGTGACTGCTTATTTCTAAATCAGTAGTTGTTGTTGCATCCACGTGGTATTTTGAGGTTATATTTACATCGTGTGAATATTATTTATTAAATTAGTGTCGTCAGTAATTTTGTTGGTGCTATGGAAGAAAAAACAAAAAAACGTAAACGACATGGAAGAATGGTGGATGTTGCCAAGAAACTAAGAGTACATAGTCATGAAACTGGACCTGATTGTCAGTGCAAACGCCACAAGTGTTTCTCGGTGATTAGTTATAGTGACAAAAACGAAATTCTTAAAATGTTTAATAACTTTGAAACCTTCGACGAACAGAACTCCTACCTAGCTGGTCTTATAACCGTCGTGCCTGTTCAAAGGCGAAGACCTAGACTTGCTGAAGCCCAAGTACCTAAGTTCAACGACGCTTCATATACCTACAGAGTAAGATGCAGGGCACCAGACAATGATAATATGATGGACATTCAGGTCTGTTACAAAGCATTTATATCCTTGCATGGAATAACTCCCCGCAGAATTCAAACCATACAGACTAGTTTGAAACACGATGGAAGTGCCCCCAGAGATGGCAGGGGAAGTCACGAAAGCAGACCTCATAAACTTACGAAGGCTACAATCACTAAAGTATGTGAGCATATTTCATCGTTTAAAGGCAGATCTAGCCATTATAGCCTGGCTAAGAGTAACAAAACATACCTTTCTGAAGAACTTAGTGTTTCTAAAATGTACGACTTATTCAAAATTAAGCACCCAGAAACCAAAATATCATACATTTAACATTAGTTTCGGTTATCCACGCTCAGATACTTGCTCTCAATGTGATGAAATAACTGTGAAGGTGAAAAATCTAGAATCAAAGTTGTCCAAAGCAAACGATAAGGATAAAAAAATTATTTTGAGTGATCTTAAGAAACTTGAAACAGAAAAAAAAGTACACATTGCCAGAGCTACTGCATTTTATGACAGAAAAAAGGCATCCAAAAGATCCTCAAGACAACAAGTAGACTTGGAATCAATTTGTATGGATTTCTCAAAAAATTTGCCTATTCCTAATATTTCAACTAATGATGTCTATTATAGCCGTCAACTATCATTGTATTTGTTCAATTTGCATGTCCTCTCTAATCAGCAAAGTGTTTTTTATGCATACAGTGAAATAATAGGGAAAAAAGGAAGTGACAACGTCTGTTCTCTTCTACATCATTACATCTACAACTATTTACCTGCCAATATCAAACGCCTTCAGATATTCTGTGATTCTTGCGGAGGGCAGAACAAGAATTACAGTTTTTCGATTTTTGCACCATGTCGTACACTATGAGAGAAGGTTAGAAGAGATCCTAGACTAGTATATTATCGCGTTTCATACAATGGTGCATGGGAATCAGCTGATATTGTTGGAAAGCCTTTCACATCCAACCAAAGTGGCGAATTTAGTCTACCGGAAAAGCTGTATAAAGGTACGTTATTTTTATAGTTCAACCAAGTTTGTATAAATATTTTTATTTCCCTAGACTTACTGCCGTTGTCTAAAGAAAAATATGGAGATATCAGGGAGTTATCAAAATATTGCAGCGAGCAGTCACAGCAGTTCCTCTTGAATTTACCCCACAAATAATTTATTTTGAGCATGCAGAGATGAAAAATTCAGACTTCTAGATTTATTAATCAGGGTATGTGATGTCTAAAAAAATAAAAT
>CAJUYG010004187.1:17672-35277 GCA_910591675.1 Galerucella calmariensis
GTACATTGCTATTGGCTGAAATCATTGAGTGACGTCAGTTCGATTTCATTAAATTGCCCCCGAATCTTTTTCGGCTACTGAAATTTAAATACAGGGTGGACTGTGATATCTAGAAATTCACTGGTATTACAGGAGGGTAAATATAAAATTAAATGGAAATATGGAAAGTCATAAGAATCGTAATTGGAGATATTCGATCAAAATCGAAAAAGATGGAGAGAAAGAAAAAAATTAAAATTATGCGAAGAAGCCTAATTTGTCAGGGAATCATTGTAGAAATTATGAGAAAAAGAGATTTTTGAGATATAGTGGATTAGAAGTGGTATTCAATGAATTAATTTGGTGCAAAAAAATTTTTTTTACATAGAAAGTCGAATCGTTCTAATGATGTGAAAAATCAGATTCCGTCGAGAAATCGCGAAAACAACGATGTAAATCGACTTATTGCGTCAAAAATTACGTCATCAACATTCTCCCCTATTACCGTTTTATCGCAAAAATGCAGTAGGAACTGAATAACAGTTCCCGTTATATCAACGGGATCTCGCGAAAAAATACCAATAGTTAACGAAATGAATCTAATCGGTACATTGCTATTTGTTGAAATCATTCAGTGACGTCAGTTAGAATTCGTTAAAGATTCTTTTTCGGCTACTAAAATTGAAATACGGTGTGGACTATGATATCTTAGAATTCACTGGTATTACAGGAGGGTAAATAGAAAATTAAATGGAAATATGTAAAACCATAAGAATCGGAATCGGAGATATTCGATCAAAATCGAAAAAGATGGAGGAGAGACCGGAAAAAATTGAAATTATGCGAAGAAGCCTAATTTGTCAGGAAATCATTGTAGAAATTATGAGAAAAAGGAATTTTTGAGATAAAGTGGATTAGAAGTGGTATTCAATGCATTGATTTGTCGGAAAAAAAAATGTTGTCCATAGAAAGTCGAATCGTTCTAATGATGTGAAAAATCAGATTCCGTCGATAAATCGCGAAAAAACCGATGTCAATTGACGAATTTTTTGAATTCTTTCCAGTTTTCAAAGGAATAAAAAAAAATGAGCTTGGGTGAATTTTTTCCTCTCTTCTTCCCCTCATTTTTCTTCCTTCCTCTTCTTCTTTCATCCACCTATTATTACAACTTAATTAGATGTATTCTAACCTAACTTAATTTTTTTAAAAAACTATTAAAAATTGAATAACTTTTTTCCATATAAAAATTAAGGAATGAAACATTTTTTCACAAAAATAATGGTTTTCATCAAATCTATGGTAATAAAAATTCGAAAAAAAATGTTTTGTAATGAAGTTTTATAAGGCAGGTCCGTATTTGATATTTTTTTCACAAAAAATTGTACGGATCAATGAGAAAAAAAATGTTGAAAAATTTTTTCCATACCTGACATAAAAATTTTTTTTTTGGAAAAAAAAGTTTTATATAGCCAGTTGGAAAGGTGACTACAAAAACTTGTGTTTTAGACCACCTAAAAGTCGGATTTTGACAGTTTTTTGGGCCTAACAACCTGTCAAAATTTTTCAAGGTCACAACTGACATTTTTTTTGGAATCCTCGACCTCGAAAACTCCCCTCCATAAAATTTTGAAAATCGATTTTGACAGGGTAAAATTAATTTTGAAGATCGGAAATTACCATCGTATTCGGGGTCATCGAAAATACCTCTATACCAAATTTCATCGAATTCTGAAAGAAATGTCGATTGGGTCAAATTTTACCCTCCTCAGCCGGTGCTTATACATAACGGGCAACTTGAGCTGGGTTTTTGAAGGTGAAGGAGACGTCCTATCGAAATTTTGCAAGAATGCAAAAATATAGAGAACCGAAAATGATTATGCTTGACGTGTAGGGAATTACTTAAAAAAAATCTATCAGTGGCGTAGTTAGGGTTATTTATTTAAAAAATTTTTTGCCAGAGTGCCCAATAGTGGGTTCATGTAGATCGGGTCAAACGGATTTTGGGAAAAATAATGTCTTGTACCGACGATTGTTGACATTGGAATTATACTCGAAAATATAAAGGCTACTTTTTTATTTATGAAAATATGGAGAAAATAGCCGAATCCTTTTTTGAAGAACTCCTCAAGACCTTTCTATCGACTATATAAAACATGGGGGGGTCATGATAAAAATTTCGAAAAAAAGTCGAAAAACCTTGGAAAAAAAATTTAATATTTTTTTTGGAAATTTTCGTTATGCCCATGAAAATTTCCATGTTCGACTCTATTGGAATCCATTATTAGAAAAAATTAAATGTCAATATAGAGGGCGCCACAAGTGGCGCCAAATTTTAGGGTTAGGTCAAAAATTTCACTAATGTAGCTATATGCCATACCGACTGATACCTAAAAACACCATACGAAGTTTCCACTATCAATTCGAGGTCATACTTGGAGCGATTTTTGGGGGGGGGTCAATTGTCAAAAAAAAATTTTTGCATTATAGGCGCCTCAAATGAGGAAGATTCCCAAAATATTTTCGTTCCGAGTTGATATCCTGGCGGGTCTTGAACCCCAAAAAAAAATGTGGGAGGGGGGGAAATTTTTGGGCAAAGAGAGTTCGATACCCCCCTTTAGGTGGGCAACTCCTATTTATTTTCGACCAAACCTGTATATTTTTTAGGTTGACCCCCCTTTTTATGCTATCCATAGACTCGTACGATTTTTCTGAATCGAATGGTTTTTGTTTCATTTCGATAGCTCAAATAATAAAAAAGCTTGTACCGCCCGGTCCCTAGAACTCTGAACTGGCGGGCGCGGTAGGGGGGGCGTAATTTTTTTTGGCAGCCGAAATACTTGTATGAATTTCATTTTGGGGTCTCAATTTTTCATGTCCAACGGTTTCGGAGGAATCTATATAGTCGAAGGTTGTACGTTGGGGTGAGTAAAAATCCTTGTCTTCGATTTGTGTCCAAAAAAAAATCCTCTATACGCTCATATATTTATTTTTTGTCCAAGCTTTCAGAAATTTTTGCTCCCGTTCCCTATTAACGGTAGAGAAAATGAAAAATTGTGTTTTTGTACAACTGTCATTAAAAGTGACACTTTTAATGATAGCAAACAATGTTAAAAACGATTGTTTACATAGCAGCGTGTTAAAAATACTTTTAACACTAGTGTTAAAAATATTTTTAGCACGCTGCTATGTAAACGTCTGCCATTCACAACAATCTTTTGATTATTTGAATACTAAAATGCATTTTGAATTTATTGTCATTGCAAATTCGCTCGTTTCATTATCAAAATAGGGAAGTTGTACAAAAAACATTGTATGGTATTTGTGTTAAAAGTGATTTTATTTTGTTCGTGAAATTGTTCAATTCGCTCCGCTCATTTCACAAACGTTTTCACTCACAAAATAAAACCTCACTTTTAACACTCATATCATAAATAACTATTTTAACAAATTTTACAACGCCAAAATGAGAAAAAAGTAGATGGAAATTTTTTTTTTCGGTAAATGTTCTAAAAAATTATGTAAAACAAAATTTTTTAATTTTGTTTGTTATTTATATAAATATAACTTTCACTTTATCGATTACAACCAACCGCTTCTCGATATCATTGATGTTCATAAATTTGAACGCGATTGAAAAAAAAATTGTTTCCAATTTGAGCAGAAGCCATTTTGAATTTTTCAAATCTGAAAAAACGTTAATTTTTAGAAGTTTGCCCTCTATGTTTATCTATGTTTTGACCTCGATATTAATATTTTATTTATAATTACCAGCCAAAAATACGATTTTCGAAAATTTTTCCCATTTTTGGAAAATTTAACATCGGAAAAAAAATTTTTTGGAAAAACTATCTATGTTACCTTCAACAGCATACGATTTGTTGCAATTTTCAGAAATGATATGAGCATAAATCACTTGAATTTTAGGTAGTCCGAGCTGTGCTTACAAGCTGCGTCGCAAACTCCAGCGGAAATTATTAGACAATCTAAGAGAGTGATGCTGGGTCCATATATTTCCATTTAAAAATGAAAAATCAGCGATAGGAAACTTTTGATGTTTAACAGATTTTTCGACCTTACTTTCCCGGACTAATATGGGTTAAGGGCAGCTGCAACAGAATGACTAAAAATCTGGGAAGCATATTTTACTTTCATTTTCTGAAAATTATTTGGAAACATATGTTCGTTTTGGACAGAGGCTGAGCTCCTTTTTTTTCATAATTGTAAAATGTGTCCAAATACATCTTATTGGTAGTTCCTTCTGGTAACTCAAACCAGTAAGAAAAAAATTGTTCCTAGTAGATTCAAGTGTGGCACATCAAAAAAGTAAACAAGCTTGATATTATCTTCGTAAAAAAACATTGCCTGTGCTCAATTTAAGGCAGCTTTTAACTAATTTTAGCTAGAAGAAAGTTAGAACCCTGATCGGACACTACACCTAGCACATTTAGACCGATATCACGTAACGTTTCAACTGTTTCGAACAAAATGTCTTTCATTTCATTTGAAGGCGCCGTTGATGTGTAAAAGAAGTAGGCAAGCGGTTGTTTCTAGATGCTTGATACACCCCGTGCCATAACAACTAATGCACTCGTTGCTGGTTCGGATTCGTTTTCCGATGAAAGTGATGAAATAACAAGAAAACGGAAACGATGCTGGAAACAATATAATTTATATGACAGGACTGTCAATGATCAGGAGATGTCAATGTTAAAAAGTGCTGTTTGAAACTGGGCAGAATCTGACCAATCAAAGGTCTACACAGAATTGCCAACTTGAATTCAAAGTATTCATCCTGTTTTTTAAATAAGGTATAACAGTAGACTCCTTTTCACATAAGAAGAACCCACTGAAGTCTAGAATTTGCAGTCGTATGCGCGAAGAAGCTGCACATAACAATATCGGTCAAAGCCTAATTCCTTCACCGATGTTGATGTCTGTCTTTCTCCGTCTTTTTCTTGGCCCATCATTCCCTTCAACAGTATCTAGATTAGATGTTTCCTCGGCTGCCTTCAGATGCAATCTTGCATCTCCATAAAATTCTGTGAGTAAAAATCTCTATTGAAAGAATTTTCAATCATTTGCATAGGTGAAAATTGGAAAGAAAAATTCTGCAGAAAAATAAAAACACTTATTTCATCTATTTTTTCATACTATATCTATGAAGAATTTTCACAGGGTACTGAGACCATGCACTATCAGGAGGGACCATCCTTTTAAGTATTTTTTCTTCAACCTGTTCGCTCCGAACATTCGGATGATAACTTATTGTTCTATCAGAACTTAGCCAATTTGATGCAACCATGGCTGGCGCACCATTTTCCTCCACGAATCTTACAATCACAAAACTCATCGTTAACTATGGGTACCTAAAATCAATTACAATAGTCAAATGGGTACTTTAAATAAAGGTACATTATTGTGATGTCCCAAAAAACCAATTATATAAACAAAAATGTGTGAATACATTATAGGTATTACATGTTACGTGAATAGAAAAAATTGTGAAGAAAACTAGGTATTTAATATATAAATTAACAGCAGTTGATATATTTGTAAAGGTACCTTTTTTTCGTGTCGAGATGGGAAACTCATGTTCGACTGGGTCCTGTACAGATCCATTGGACCCATTCCCAATGGGATACCTACCAACCAAACCCACCTCAAACTCGCCGTAACCCTCGCCCCGAAACCACTACCCTAGCACACTCCGAGACGGGCATTCAAAAATAACATAACAATTCAACAAATGTTTAAAATATATTTTATTAGTTTGTGTTTATTATATGTGAAAAGAAAAAGTATGTGAGGAGATAATGAAAAGTTTCATTTGTATGTTATAATGGAATTGCAACATGATTGTCTTTGAAAGGAAGCGTTTTTAACGTTTTTAACTTTCCTCTTCTGCTGGAGTCCTTGGAAATTTTGAGCAGCGAGGTGCTATAGCTTCCATAGCCATACAAACCTCTGATAGAGCACTACTGAGGGTTTGCTGCGCCATAGAAACATGCATCTCATTTCCAATGCTCCTTTGGTATGACCCATGTGCAAAGAACCGAAGAGCTCCCATAACTCTCGTAATGTTTATCTTCGTAAATCGATGTCCATCCTGCATATGAGGAGTCACATTGGTAGTTTCTTCGTTAGTCTCATTATTTTTGTTACTTTCTTCGTTTGTCTTATTCTCTTTGTTACTTTCTTCCATATTCGGGTTTAGATCATTGCCGTGATGATTTTCTAATGCTTCATTCCTCAGACCTACTTCCCTATTTGATGGAAAATCATTGGGAATCGATTGTATTGAGGATATAGGGAATATGGGGTTCATCGTTTTATCATTAGAAAATATATCATCCATTATTTAGAAATATTCCCACTTTAAACATGATTCTACTATTTTATTTTTTTTTTATTTTCATTATCTTTATAAGTTTTTTTTTAAATTCCTTATTTTTCTATCTAATATCTCTATCGTTATAGAGTTTCAACCCTGATTTTCAAATTCTTTTATTATTCCCAACCAAATATCTTTATTAAGATTTTTCATTAAATTTGGGGATAAAAATGTCATTAGCAGGGATTTTAGATATATCTAGTTGGGTGCTCCTAGCTATCATTGGTGGTTTTATTAAGAAATTTTTATATGCACCAACAATAATAGTGACAGATGTGTAATAAAAAACTGAGGTGACATGCTGGAGCCATTATTTCAGTTATCTGTATGCCATACCATCTGCCATCATTGTTTTGTTCTTTGTTGCCTGTGTTTGTATTTGTATATTTTCGGATTATATTAGTTTGTGCAGCTTTTTCTTATTTATTTGTTTTCCAGTGTTGAATTGCCTGTTATTCAATAGATAGAGACTGAAAATTAATTTATAATCATGGATGATTTAACTGTTAGCCTTCTTCCCGAAAATGTTCCTGGTGCATTATTAGATGAAAATTTGTCTATACAAGATCACTCGGTTTCAGCACTTCAGCGCTGGTAGAATGCAGAGGTTATAAGAGAACTGGCACAAAAGCAGAGTTAATTATGAGGTAGTGTAGATTTTAGATGTATTTATAGGTATAGTGTTCTGATCTTCCATTTCTGTTAAAATCCACAACTGTATTCAGAATGGAAGGGATAAAAATATTTTCATTGGCGTTGATAATGGGCGCTGGTACGACATGAAAAAGAATCTGCCCACACTTCTAAAAAAAAATTTATATTGTGCAGATACTGGAAACCTCAAATGATGAGGTAGATTTCCTTCTCAAAATATACCAAAGTATTTTAATAAAGGTCATATTTACACCTACATTGTGGGTGAAAAAGTAGATACTTATTATCCTGAACTGCAAGTGACTGAACAGTGTATAACAACTACTGCAAAGCCATTCAAAAGGGGAAGTCAATATGTTGATAGTGACCACATTACAGAGGTTTTACTCAATTCAGAGTAACTTTTACATGGCGAAATCCAGGCATCATTTAAAAAAAATGTTCAGTATAATGTTAAAATCTTGTTGAACAAAATATCGGAAGCAGTGATTAAAGGTACATGCCAGTGCAAGCAGTCTTCACTAGGAAAGTGTAGTCATGCTGCTGCTTTTTTGCTGTTTTTAAGCAAATACATTGATGAATGTGGCAATGCACCCAAAGCTTCAACAAGTAAACCAAAGAAATGGTGTATTGGTGCAAAGGAGAGAAATCCTGGGGTTGCAGCATCCTCAAAGTATCCTATTAAAAGGTATTAAAAAAAAAACAAATATGTGTATAGAATGACTACAAAGTTTTTTTTAGACACAAGATATCAGAACGAGCCATCTTTGACCCAAGACCAAATGGTTATGAAAGGATACCAGATTATAATAATCTTGTAATAGACTTGCAAGAGAATAAAGCAAATACAATGTTTGAGACACTGTTTGCGATTAAATACGTAGATTTTGAATATGATGAACAGGAAATTAAAGTAATCACTTCTCAATCCAAAGTGTATTTGAAATTCCTGACACCAAACAACAGTTTGAGACATGGCTTCAATGGCGTACCCATTTTGTAACGTCTTCAAACATTAAAATTGTCTGTAGCCTGAAATCCAATGTGGCAAAAAAGAATTCCATTTCAAAAAATTTATGGAGATGTACTCCTCCAGTTTTGACAGCCGCCATGATGTATAAAAAGCAGAAGGAGTCAGTTGCGAGAAGAGCATATGAAAATAATTATTTAATGGGGAATAAAGTGGTGCAGCTCGGTTTAGTGGTAAATGAAAACTATCCTTACTGTGCACATAGTGTTGACGGAATAGTTTTAGTAAATAGTCAGATAAATAGAATAATTGAGTTCAAATGCCCAAAAATTTTGGAAAATTGTAAAAATTTGAATTCTTCTGATACCTATTTGACCCCAAAACAGAAAAACAATGTATTTCTTAGCAAAGTTAATAAAGAAATTAAAATTAAAGATAAACATCCCTATTTGTATCAAATACTCACATCACTGATAATTTTTGATGTGGATTGTGATTTGGTAGTAGGGTGTCCCAATGACCTCTTAGTATTAAAAATAAATAGAGATAACTATGTGGAGATAGTAACTGAAATAAAAAGTAAAGTTTCACATTTTCACCAAAGTATCTATATCCCAGAAGTATTTTGTATGAGATGTGTTAGAAATTTAATACCTATAGATAGAGGTTAATTAGTCAAAATAAATATAATTAGTAGTAGATATTCAACTTTATATTGATTAACACGTTCGCGGACAGAGCGGCATATCCCGCGCTATGTGCAGGGACAAGACGGGATATGCCGACCAATTTCTAATTTCATTCTGGGTTCACCGCGGCGATTGCCGACAGCACTGCGTATGATTTTCATGCGACGGACGCTTACTGTCCCAGGAGAAAACATGAAATTTCGTGAAAAGTCTATGCATAAACCTAACCTAAGAATATTGTTCAACAGGTGCATTTGCTGTTTATCTGTGTTTGTGTACACATCTGTGCAGTCTGATAAGTGTTTTAAATACTATAAAGCAAGTGGTTTATAACAAAAGTAAGTAGTTAGGTAGGTATAATTTTGATGTTTTTCATACACGCGTTGTTCAAATTTATTTTATTTGTTTGTAACAGAGTTGTGACGACGACTCGGCGCGGCGTATGCCGACAACTTTGAATTGTTTTTAAAGGTACTGTCCCAGCACAAACAAAAATTATAAGCTTCTCATTTGTTTTTGATAATCTGAAGAATAATTCGCGTTTTAATTTACAGGGCAAATGAATGGATCGAAAAGAAATAGGGAGGCTTGAGCAAATGATGGATGAAGTATCCACCCCCGACACTGAAGAATCTTCCGAATCAGAAGCGATCAGTGCGGATGACGATATTGCGGATCCCAACTATATGTCAGAAAATGAGTTTTTGCAGAACAGCTCAATTGATTCCGTGTCAGAGGATAATGATCGAGACGAAACAGTAAATGATGATGATCTCACTGGTCATGTGACTGGAAATGATGAATTGAGCGACAACGAGTGGCAAGACGATATTGACGATATACCAGATTTTAGTTTTGATAGCTCGAAGTCTGGAATACAGATCAAATTTCAAACAAATCCTTCCGTTATACAGTGTTTTGAAAAAATTTGGGACCATGGTGTTATGAACATGATACTAACATCCATGAATACATATTCAGAAGACTTAGGTAATACAGGAAGGCCACATAGAAGGCACAGTCGATATTCAAAAATCAAGCCAGTCACTATGCAGGAGTTGAAGCAATTTTTGGCATTGTGCATTCTCCAGGGTCATTATAAATTTCCTTCGATTCGAAAATTGTTTAGCATGGATCCACTGTATTACTGCCCTTTCTTTCATTACAAAATGTCAGGTAGGCGCTTTGAACAGTTACTACGAATATTTAGTTGTGCCAAGGGTCAAGTAGCCAATCCTAGAGACAAGCTGAATAAAATAAGTCCATTGTTGAAAACATTAGTTGAAACATTCAGAAGTGCCTATTATCCTATGGAAAACTTGTCTTTGGATGAGTCCCTTTTACTATTTCGAGGCCGCCTAAGCTTTAGGCAATATATAAAAAACAAAAAGGCTCGATATGGAATAAAATTTTACAGTGTGTGCACTACAGATGGCTATGTACTAAATATGCAGATTTATTCTGGAAAAAGTGAAGAGGCTTCAGGACTTTCAAAAATTGAAACATTGGTTACTTCTCTATTAGAACCCTATCTGGATCGCGGTCATCATATATTTATGGACAATTTTTATAATAGTGTGGGACTTTCTAAAAATCTGTTACGAAGAAAAACGCATACGACTGGAACTCTGCGCGCAAATAGAAAAAATAATCCTAAAGAATTAACAAAATTGAAGCTGAAGAAGGGAGAGCATAAATGGAAAAGGTGTGGAAAAGTGTATGTCTCCAAGTGGAGGGATCGCCGCGAAGTTTTATTCTTGACAACTAAATATCATCCTGATCTTATTCCAGTCAAAAACCGTTTTGGACAGGAAAAAATAAAACCAAAGGAGGTGAAACACTACAACGATAATATGTCCGGAATTGATCGAAATGACCAAATGGTAAATTACTATTCTTCTCCTCGTAAAAGTATACGCTGGTATAAGAAGGTCATGTTTCACCTCTTAGACATAGCGATCTGGAATTCTTTTTATATCTATAAAAATTTCAATCCTAAACAAACCTTGCTTGGATTTCGCGAAGAGTTAGTCAAAGAGTTTCTTGAAATACCTCAAGACATGAAAGACGGTCGAATGTTAGTTTGTTCAGGCCCAATATATGGCGCCGGTAAACATCCCCGGTTCCAAATTGATTTAGGCGGAAAACTACAAACTGTCATGCATTTTCCAGATAAAATTCCGAATAAGAAAGATCCTAGCAAGAGCCACCACATGAGGTGCAGGCAATGCGCGGAACATAAAATTCGCAAAGAAACGAAATACCTGTGTAAAACATGCCCGGAAAAACCAGCCCTGTGTATCGAGCGTTGCTTCCAAGAATTTCACAAAAAGTAGAACTCTAAACATATTTTTATATGTTCCAAACTTCGTTTTGTACTTCAGTTCAATAAATTTTTAATGAATCATAATGAGTTTTCCTTGACGGCATTTAACGTCACTGTCCCAGCATATCAAAAAATATTTTTCATAGGGACAACACGGCATACGCCGCTCGAGTTTTTTTGTAACAAGAAACAAAAAAATGGTTGGTGTGGTTGGTGCCACTTACCTTTTGGTCAACAAATATATTTATTTTTTATATTTTTGGTGGTGGCATTATTTGAGCCCCCCGATTTCACCTACTGTCCGCGAACGTGTTAAATTCAAGTGGTGTTTCAAATTTTACCAGTGAATATATTTGAAATTAATGGTATTATAGGGCACTTTTTGGATAAAAATGTGTACGATTTTATTCTCCCTATTTACTCTTGATCGAGCAATTTTTTTTGTTACCATTTCGTCTGCTGGTATAAGTTTGTCCCTTTTCATAAAAAAAGGTGGTGTCAATAACTTCACTTTCATGTTGTCACACATTTCTCTAATTATAAATCCTCTATCTGCTAAGAGCACGTCATCTTCTCGGAGAAAATGCCTTATATAACATTGTTCGAACAGTTCTTGATCTGAAATAGACCCCTCGTATCCTTCACTACAATATACCCTTGCACCAGAAACACAAATCATAGCAAGGAATTTAACTGTATTACTGTAAAATGTATTCCTTCGTTGTCTGAAATTAGATGGCATTTCAATCATTATTTCAGTAGCATCTAGTATGAAAGTAACATTGGCCCCATTAAAGTTTTTAAAACAATAGGGTGCATTTTTAATATTTCTTCCTTGTGTAATTAAATCTCCTTTGCATCCAATAATTTGAAAATACATGAATTGTACCCAAGTAACAAAATTGTAAAATAGTGAGATTTGCTTATTTTGCAAAATATTGACATCTCCTTCAATGTATAAACTCTTCTTCTTCTAATTAATGTCATACATAATTTGTCTTTGTTGGACCATTTGGAAAATGTGGACCTTTTAATATTTTTTTCTTCTTTATTGTAATTTGTTGTGTACTTCAGTTTATCCATTATCGATTCATCAAGAAAATTGTATAGTGCATCAAATTGCCACGACTCTTAACCAGTGAAATACTTAAATGTTTTATTGTAATTGTATAAGAAAAATGTTTGTAATTTTTGAACTATGTTGATTGTTTTGTTTTAAATGAAATATATTTATGATCTAAATGTTCTTTGTTTATTTCCTAATCTTCCTTGGTGTCTTCATATTCAACATAAAAACCTGGTACATCATTAGAGCATGTGTTTCCATCTTTGCTGGCAGTAACATAAATTTCATTGCAAAATTCTTCTAAAACAGAAGATGTATCCGAAGACCATGGTAAAGGTTCAGACTTTTCTGAAAATCGCCCTACAATATGTTTGCTGCATATCCATTGTTCCCAGTTAACTCGATAAATTTCAAGCATTTCATTTAATTTTTTTTCAATTTGATTTTTTTATTTTTCAAATATCTTGTATTCCTCTTGCAATTTTTGTAGGAACAGCGGCGCATTATAATAAAATCTGATAAACTAAGTGTCTTTATACCACTTATAATAGCTATACTAATAATTTTCAGTCTCCATCTATTGAATAACAGGCAATACAACACTGGAAAAACTAGCGTCCGAACGAATAAATAAGAAAAAGCTGCACAAACTAATATAATCCGAAAATATACAAATACAAACACAGTCAACAAAGAACAAAACAATGATGGCAGATGGGATGGCACACAGATAACTAAAATAATGGCTGCAGCATGTCACCTCAGCATTTTATTATACATTTTTACCTATTATTTATGTAAAATAATAAGGTAAAATAAATTGCAACGGCGACTCAATGTGGAGAGCACCTCAGGTGTGAATTCGGAGACCAAACTAATATCAGTTTAGGGAGTAGTCTTACCGGTTCGCGGGTAATCCTACTTTATTTAAGTTATTGAAGTTATATTGAAGTTAATGAGATAATAGATGAAGTTAAGAAACTGAATGAATTCAATAAGTTAATAAATCAAGTTAAGGAATGTAATTAAAGTTAATTAAGAAAGGTAAGTGGGCGCCACCCTGAATAATATTAGTCGACTTGTTTTTCACCTCACAACTCTCTATCAACAAATCTGGAAATGTTGGAAGGGAAGGAATATAAACAACGTTGTTAAATTTACAAGTTGTATAATGACTTTAAAAACTAATATCACAGTAAAATAAAAAAAATGTTGTTGTTTGTTGAAGCACGTTGTTTTACTTTCCTTATTCTCTTCCTACGTGTTTGAAATGTCTCTACCTCATAGAAACTACTTCGTCCGGAAAATTGGCAGGTACTAAGTGGCAGGTACGAAGTGGCAGGTACGAAGTCGCAGGTACTAAGTGCATTTACATTGAAAGAAAAAAAAGAGTTTGAGGTAAACCCCTCACCAGTAAATTAAAAATTCTTGACCTTATCGGTTAATGGTTCACAGGAGAGAGAAAGCTTATTCTTACTACTCGCTATTGAGTTGAACTATGCGATGAGCAATCGACATACGTTGTATATCCCTTTCCTATTCACATGCTCCGCTTCGGGAAAGAATTTACATATTAATAGTGTGTTCTTAATTTCTCTCTATAGGAGAGAAGAATTGAAATATTTGACCAATATCAGTGTATACTGATCCTCACCAACGGAGATTATCCGTCGCACATTAAATGTAAAAATTTGCCTTTCAGCGGTGATCGGTGCTACAAGTTCTCGACGAGAATCACATGTTGGTAAGGAAAAATGATTGGCTACTCGCCGTTCGGTAGATATTTAAATATTTCAATAATAGTGGCCAAATATAATGTTCCAACATCTTTAACTATTATTATTGGTGCATATAAAAATTTCTCAATAAAACCACCAATGATAACTAAGCTTAACTGTCAATTTTTACTAATGTAATTGGTAGCTAGGAACACCCAACTAAATATATATCTAAAATCCCAGCTAATGACATTCTTATCCCCAAATTTAATGAAAAATCTTAATTTTGCAAAAGTATGTCGGCTTATATTACTCATAATGTAAAAATATAGTTATTTCGAAGTCCACAAGTGACCAAAACGACCTAGAAAACAGACCCCCATTTTAGACCTAAAATGTTTGTAGTGGTAGTACTAACGGACTCCTTCATTGAAATGCCCACTTCCATCAGAAGATCTATGGAGAACCATCGAAAAATATTAAATATTTTCACGAAAAATGGAACTTCCCAAATTGTGTGAGAGCTCTACATATATTGGCCAAACCTCTCAGAATTTGTCCTGTCGTGTATCTCTCCATAAGAGTGATATAAGACTGCATCCTGAAAGATGTTATCTTGCTAATCATGTTTCCTCTTTAGACCGTAGAATTGATTTTGAAGGGATTAAGATCCTATCACGTGAAAATAATTACAATCAAAGATTATTCTTAAAAATGTCTTATATATTTCAAGTGGATGACCGGATTGATAAGAAAACAGACATTCAAAATTCAAGTAATCTTTATTCTCTCCTTTTAACCTTAGATAAACATAATTTTCATAAACATTCAAGACAGTTTAATAATGGAGAACTTCCTAGATTCAGCTGTTCATTGAGGACTTCATATTGTGGGTCCTCAATGAACAGCTGAATCTAGGAAGTTCTCCATTATTAAACTGTCTTCTTAAGTAATAATTGTAAAGATCAGCAGATATAGTTTTCCTGGTTTCCTATATCATTGCACAGTTATACTGATCTTAAATGGGACAAAGATATCCAGAATATCCCCATAGGGCTAATAATATCAAAGCTACTATTTGTAAAATCTTGTTCTTTTTTCTATTCATATATATTAAGTCAATCACTAGATAGGGCACTATTTGGACTAGCCAAATATATATCAAGTATACATCATGTCAAAAGTAACTTCTGTCATTCTGACGATGGTATATTTATCGAAACAATTGTCAATAATTTACTTGCAATTTACACATTTTTTCAAATATATTGTGGAGTCATTTAGAAACAGTTAGTTTCATTTAAAACCATATTTTTTATTTATTTATTGATGTGTTTGTTTGTTGGGCGCCAATGATTTTTAGAAATTTATTTCATGTCAATGGTATCATACACCACTTACCGGTTTTCTGGAACTCTTCAACACTCAGGGTGAGTTCAGGTATTAAATACTTTATTCTTGGTTATTTTTTAATTCTGTTTACCATTTTTAATTTTTTTTTCAACTTTGATTATATTCGAAAACTTTCAAGGCCGGTCCTGTGTCCTTGCCCTTGAAAATGTTCAATAGTGTATTAAGTTTGCCAACCTTATGAAAGAAAAAAAATTGGTTTCGTGATCAGTGAAATATTAATAAGTTTATTATTTTACTATTTAGTGTATTGATACAGATTTAAAAAGTAAATATGCAGACAAATTTTTTTATTATACTCTTATCTAAATGGTCTTCCACTCCTGAACATTCATACTAATGAAAATTGAAAGCTAGTTCTTACACTAGTTATGCAACTCTAACACAAAATGTGTAAAAAAGATAGTATACAAATTTATCTCATGAAATTGAAAACATGTGTTTCAACAAAATGAACGAATCTATTACCTCAACAATGAGAGATAAATATCAGAGTTTTATTATCACCACACACATGTAAGTTGATGATTCAAATTATAATTTATCAAATACCTTTTTTCTTCTACGTTTTGAAATTCTAATAATTACTTCCTTTTATGTTTCAGACCGCTCTGGGCCTGTCAGTGCTTGATTTGGATTGCTTTGCTCAGGTTCAGTCGTCAGCTTGAAGAATTTTCAGTATAAATGGCCTCTAATCTCCATTTATGGTTTATTTATTTAAATGGATATTTACTATGGAATTTTTAACAGTAACTTGTTGAAAAAAAGTTAGTAACACTTTTACTATATATTTTGAGTTGTTTTACTTCATTCTAACTTAAATTTTAATTATTTTAACAACATTGAAAAAATTTCTTTTTTAACTCTGTATCTCTTTACAGCTCAGGGACGCCTTCTTCCCCGTTTTTAATCAATGACAACGTAACTCTTTTTTTTTCTAAAATCAACAACCATGTGTCTCTCAGTTTCAAGTTTATTTTATATCAGCTGACCAATCAAATTCATTTAATAATTTTTAATTTCTATTACTTGACTTGAATGTTTAATTTTATGTTCCTTTTTCAATATGAAAGTTTATTATTAATATCTTTAAATACTTCATTGTTGTTTTTATCGTTTAATTTCAAAATTTTAAAAATTATTTGACATTTGTTTTTATTTCTGTTACTAAGGTATTTTCTTCCGTTCGAGTTGACAAATCTAAGTTCACTCCATAGACAAAATTAATATATTTCTCTATGGTTCACTCTTAGTTAACTATGTTCATAGATATACTCTTTCTATTTTTATGTCAGATTTTATAACCTAACTAATAAATTTCTATTTTTCAGGTCCTTTCTTTTTAAATTAATATTAGCCAAGAAACCTTTTATAAAGCTTTGGAAAATTCTGAAATTATATGAAAAGAATTTTAATAAATTAGAAAGAAGTTATCAAGATTTCTGTTTAAAGTTCGGATTAAAGTTCAAATATATTTCAAATATATTTCATTTATTTTATATTAGTTATATTATAAATTTCAAACTGTCTTCTCTAGTTTGATTTATTTTTGTTTATTGATAAGAGAAATTTCCCTTTTAAATAGTTTTTATTTTTTTAAATTTTATATCGAAATAACCCTTGTTTGGTGTATGTGATGTATGATACTATTTTCCATATCAATATATATGTTAGATTGGTAAGGGTGAAATAAGGCACGACCCGATATTCTCACTAATTACCCTTTATTGAGTTAGTACTTTACATTAGAACCGTTCTCTCTCGCTCTTATCGACGACTGGCTGGCCCTGGACCACGCCTGGACGTAGATGCCCGTGGCCCGTTGCGCACATATGCGCGACGGCAACCTGCCATTCTGATTATGGGGCGTCCTCGCACCATTTCTGAAATTTTAGAAAACAGACAACACACAACAACAAAAAGTTTAACATAAGTGTTTCAAGATGATGCTATTAATTAGTCTATATCATGATTTTATAATGGGATTGCCATCGCTACTATTAAATATTCCAGGTAATCTGAGGAATATTATTACCACGTACCTTCTTGGTACTCTTTGTTTGTTTTGGCTTTGTTATTTCTCTCTTTCTTTTTTTTTCAATTCATAATGGGATTGCCATTTTTGTCGTCATTAATCTGTATATAATGGGATTGTCATTATTGGTGTTAATCGTTTTTGGGATTGCCATTTTTCTTATTTATCAGATAAATAGGATTGCCATTATTATTTTATTCAAATATTTTAGATGAACTAAAATATCTTTACAACCTAATGAAAGTGTTTTTGTTTTCTAGTGTATTTATCATACACATTTTATTTTATCATTTTTCTTTTAATGTGGGTTTGCCAGTATTTCAATATTTTTCTACAATCATATTACAACAAATTATAATTATTGTTA
>CAJUYG010004188.1:0-17603 GCA_910591675.1 Galerucella calmariensis
TAACCGAAATAATGAATTTATTCCATTTGGCTTTTACACACTGTATAGTTGTCACCATTGTCTTTCATAGATTGTTTCCTTTTGCCATTTGCTGCTGTTATTTGTGTTTTAATTAGGTACTGTAAGTCTTATCAAGTGTGATAATTCATAATATTTATAATGGTTGGTGTGAAGTGTTGCGTTCCTGGGTGTACAGAAATTGCATCAAAACGACAAAGGTTTCTCAAACATGACCCTTTGTTGTTGAATGAATGGGTTGCCTTTATTCGCAATCCAAAACTAAAGGAATTAGGTGCTGAACAGATTTATAAATCTTACAAAGTTTGCAACAGATTTTTTGAACCACAATATATGGTTTTAAATGAAACTAACTGTTTCTGATTGACTCCACAATATATTTGTAAAAATTTTGTAAATTGCAAGTAAATTGAAACAATTGTCAATTTACTTGCAATTTACAAAATTTTTACAAATATATTGTGGAGTCAATCAGAAACAGTTAGTTTCATTTAAAACCATATTATGAGTAGATTCCACGAAGTGAGGGTTTATACAGTTAACTCCACAATATATTGTTATTGGGACAAAAAGGGGCCTCACTCGCAAAGCTGGGCCTACAATCCTTTCAGGATTGATCAAAAAGTGGTAGGAAATACGTAATATTATCACTCTTAGGCAT
This sequence comes from Galerucella calmariensis, assembly GCA_910591675.1. Taxonomy (NCBI): domain Eukaryota; kingdom Metazoa; phylum Arthropoda; class Insecta; order Coleoptera; family Chrysomelidae; genus Galerucella; species Galerucella calmariensis. Next base: position 680 of record CAJUYG010004188.1, read on the forward strand.
CACTTAGCGCGTGGTAAAATGTAAATTGCATTTAGGAATTCCTAAATTCGTTTTAGGTATTACATGACTTTAGGAAATGGTTAGTGAAATCGGGCATTAGTCATTCAAAAACAAACTTCCACTAAAAAAAACGTTATGAAATAGTTCTGAACCCATCCACTGCGATCGCTTAAATTCTTCTTCCCTTAGTCTGTTTTTCGGCCTCAGCTGCCTTGCCTATTTCGACAACTCAATTGCAACTAGCGCTTCAGGTGGATGGGTTTGACACCTCATTTTTTCATTCTAGGGAATCCTATTGGACTTTCACTTCTATAGGTTAGACTGTTTTGTGGGTGTGGGTCATCGTTTGTGAGTGATAGGAAACCGGGTTTTGGGTATGTCTTTTATTTTATTTGCTATTTTGACATACAGCTAACCTCAAATTTAATAAATAAAATCATCAGTATCGTATTCAGCTAAATTCGAAACTTTTTTTAACTGAAAATACTTGATAACCTTTAAAATGCTGATGTTTTTCCGTTTATAAAGGCATATTTTTGTATTATTTAAATAAATAAAACAATGAGATTGATATTCACTTTTCATAAATAATAATTGACCGTATACAACAAAATACAGACCTGACGAGAACTGTCAGTGGGATATTAGAAAAAGATGTAAGATACATTGCCACTACGAAAGGTACGTCTGTATCCTATTTTGAATGCTGTAATTTCTCCCGATTGATAAGTCGCGCTTTCGCGTAATCTAAACATCAATTAATCAAATTTTTGTGAGTCAAAGATTAGGGTTATCGTTAATGAACATTAACAATCGATGACGCACACCAAGAAGGGTATTATATGAACTTTACCTGTTTCGATGAGTGCTGCAGTGGCTTACCTGGTTTATGAAATTTAAAAATATGTGCATTGAATGCTGCAAAAATGGATCGCCGTTGGTTAATTAGACTTCAATTCAAAATTATTATTAATTATAATTCACTTTAAACATTATTTATGTGTACAAATCTCTTTTATGTCAAATTCCTATGTAAATATGGGTAACTATTAAATAAGAAGTAATATTTCCAAAAGACCCAGTAAAGTTTCTTCATCCTGTAATATTAATAATTTAAGCTATACAAATGGTCAATTTTTGTTTAGAATTCATTCACTTCATAATGTTTTGTTTTATCTAACCATGTTTCATTTTATTTTTATTTTGCAAGCATGTCGCATCCCGCAAAAGGTTATTAGATCTTATGTAATAAATTTATAGATTTTAAATAGTCTATGATTCGTTCATATTGACAGTCTCGCGCTCTGGCATCTGCTTTGTCGTTGCCTTCAATTCCAATATGCGATAGTATCTCTATCCATAGAAACTTAACACTTCTAGAATTCAATTATTAGTTTTCCAATAGGATTTTGTTGGCAACTTGGCATATTTGTTGCAAACTTTTTAAGACACTGAGTGAGTCGCTAATGATGAAGCTGTTTTAAAATGTCTGTGAGGTTACGAGTTGTAGAGCTTTGTATAATGCAAAAAGTTCAGCCGAGAAGATGCCAAGGCTGGAAGGAATTCTGTTTTGGGAAATATTCCCCGAGTAAACAATAGCAGCCCCTTCCCCTGTTTCCCAATTAGATACATCAGTGTATATTTTATTGAAGTCACTGTGAGTTTGCTTCGTGTTTGTTAAAAAATATACTTTTAGTGTTGTATTAACAATAGAAATTTCAATGGTCCAGGGTGGAAGATGAACCAAGTCTAGAGGAAATATTGTATATTCGACCACTTTAATTGTTCGTAGGAAAACGTTTTTATTAACTTAATTCTAAATACAGTCAAAATTGAAAAGTAGCTCGAGTAACCATCCAGCCACTTACAGGGACGGAGAACCGTACGATTGCGGCTGGTACAATTGGGCATATTAAAAGCAGAAAAACATATTATTAATAATGAGATAAATTAGCATACAATCCACTTTAAGCTCGGGTGTGTCATTCGACACAATGTTTATTTGGTACAATTTCCCCATTCCGGGCTCTACAGTCTCTACACCTACCTCTGCTTCGGAATCGTGTGTATACCGAGTTGCCTGTATTTATCTGGGATAATTATAACAAATAATAAAAACATACAAGTTTATGTTTACAATATATTCCAATTTGTACATAAAATAGCATAAGTATCTATAACATACATTATGTGTTTACACATGTTCGTGGGTAATTAATCAAAGCAGAGAGCTTCTTAAAAATAGAAATAATATTGGAAGAAACTGCTCTAACAAAAATATTTTACCCCCTGCTGTAACTGGACAGGAATATAATATACAAAAATGCTGTACTTATATTTTTTCAAGTTTTCACAAACTATGTTGCTATTTTGCGAACGAATATAGTGTGTGTTAGCTCTACAATTGAATAATTTTGTAACAATAGTAAGAAAAATAGTACCTATCATATCAAGTATTCTGTTATAGTCAAAAGCGCAGAAATCAGAAAACACAGAGGTTACCAAAATGTTTCGTGCACACTGCTGGACGAATTTCCACTTTTTATTTCAGATTAAGTACCATTTTTCTTGCTTGAAGATGCAAAAAGCCGGAAAATTGCTTCTCATTATTCATATTGTCACTTGGAATTGTCAAAGTCGCAAAGCTGACATATTTAAATAAAAACTTAGCTGGTGGAAGACTTTTTAGAGCCGCTGAATACTAAATACAAAATCTTTTTTTCCCGTCAAAATTTCATAAGCCTGTCTTATTCATCTTAGGCCCGGTTGTACATTTGAAGCTTAAAATTGAGCTCAACTGAGCTGGGCTTAAAATATAAGCTTAGCTCAACCCTAAGCCTGTTGTACAAACATGGTTCAGTAGCAGCTCTACTGAACCTATATTTGTAAGTGTTGGTAGAACTTCTTTCGAACTGACGCATGCGTATGAAGTAAATTGGTCACAATATGTTTGTCAAATAACCTAACTTATGTCATATTCGCTACCTATTAGTTTTACGAGAAATTTCCTCTGATATACAATCTCTCACAAAGCGAACGGTTTCTTTAGAAAGACGGAATCTTTCAATAAACTCATGATCTCTCCAACATTCAAAGTGATTCATACGCTCTCTATAAACCCGAGGTCTTCTCGGGTGTTGTTCGATCCCAATAAGTTCCAAAAAATCCTCATCATCGGTTAAAATATCCATAATTACCTTAGACAAACTTTTGAATTAATATTAAATTAAGTACAGGTTATGTTTGCATACAATTCATTCACATTTTAGCCATGGAACATGATAACAATTTATGTTCCGTGCTTAAGCTTACATTAAACCTGCCCTCTTGGAGGCTTTACTAAGCTTAACGTTTAAATAAAGCTCAACCGTAAGCCAACTTTGTTCAACAGCAATCTGAAGCTGAACCTGAGTTCGCCCTTCAGTAAGCTACAATTGTTTTACCGGCCCTTCGGATTTTATTTGGAAGCTATGATTAAACGCAATAAAAGAAAACAAAAAAATGTGAGTATGTCTTTGTCGTATGACCCGCATGATTTGACTCTATCTCCAATTACTATTAGCAGCTTTTGTGGCTTTTTCTATTTGAAAAATATCTGTGCCAATGATATCATCAATGCAGTAAATGCAGTTTGGTTTGGAATATAATCACTAATCACATATGCTTGAATTCTTGTTAGCAAATCGATCGGTGAATTTACAGAAAAAAATGGGTATGACCAGGGCAGACGGTGTGATTTTTTTAAAAAGTATAATATTTTTTTATTGATACCCCGTTTTACCTATTTAAAGTACGCATCAACGTATCAAACGTCATAATGGACATAATAATTTATTCATTTTGTTAATTTTTTGGGAAGTCAAACCACACTATTTTTTACATTTTCAATTTAATGGTTTGGTAGCGTTCCAGCCGTTATCAAAGTTTTTGTGAAATACTGGTCGATCGACAACTAGACAATCAAACCAAAAATTAAAACCAATTGTCTGCTGGAGATATGTAGACGACATTTTCGCAATATGGCCTTAATTTATTTTAAAGTAAATATAAATGATAGAGGAAAATCTATAAAATTTTTAGATGTTCTGATCAAAACATAAAACATCTGTATACGAAACCAAGACACACTAATAGGTACCTAATTAAATTTTGGATCCAATCATTTTATAAGCGTAAAAAGTAGATAGGAAAAGAATTTAAAAAAAAATTAATTATTCTTGATAAGGCGATTTCGCAAAAAATTAACAAAACGGGTAATGAATATACGAGGATCATACAAAAGATAACATAATTTATATTAAAATTTCATTGTTCTAATTAGTAGATACTAATGCAAATTTAAAACTCTTGAATTTCCTAAAAATCATATTCTTCTTGCTGTGCTCCCCATTTTCAGTTTTGTAACTAAATTTTAACAACAGAGTTCTACTTCAACTTTATGTCCTAGATATATTGCAATTTTTATATATTGTGGGCCAATTTGTAGTGATTTCTCACTTTATAATCTCTAATTAATAAACTGTAGTATTTTATATTATTAGAAATTATAAATATATACAAATAAGAAGATTATGGCTTGATTTCCCGAAGTAATTAACTAAAACAAATAATGAATACACGACAGTGGCTATCATATGAACTTTAAGAGGGTGGGTCCATGGACAAAATCGTTAACTTAAAGTGGCTTTAAAGTGAGCAGTACCTAAACACGGAAAATGAGACATTATGGCAAAAAAACGAGGGCAAATATATATGTAGTTTGGTTACGAAGTAGGTATAGTCAAATGCAGTCTTATCCTGGTCATACGATTCAACAAAGACATACTCACCGTTTTTGTTTTCTTTTATTGCGTTTGATCATAACTTCCAAATAAAATCCGTAAGATGAATAAGACAGACTTATGCAATTTTGACGGGAGAAAAAAGGATATGTATTTAGTTTTCAGCGATTCTAAAAAGTCTTTCACCAGCGAAGTTTTTATTTTCTCCGGGTATATTTGTAATCTCACATTTTGGTAACCTCTGTGTCTTCTGATTTGATACATATGGTTAGTAACCTTTGAACCCGCACGATAAGTAGGCCAGGCGATAGGGGTAACAGCTACAAGTAATTAGCAATACGGCTGATTTTTTTTCATAAGTACCTTAAAATATGTAGATTAATATAAAAAAAAGTTTTCCAGTCTATCGATTTCCCAAATTAGAAAAAAAAATGAGAAATTTTTTTTTTTCGAAATTCTGCGATATTTCGCGTTGGGAGGAAGGTACAGAAAGTAAAGCCGAGAAAAAGAGAAGATCTGACCATTGGAAAGATCTAGTAGGGCTTATACAATCAAAGACTCTTCTGGGTGACTACAACCTGTTGAGATCAAAAGAATGCATAAGTCAAAGTAAAACTGCGCTAAGAGTTTTGACAGGGATCCTAACGGGACATTGTCGCCTGAATGGGCACCTGAAAAAGCTCAAAATAGTGGAGGAAGAAGAATGCAGATATTGTGGAATGGAAGAAGAAACCTCCATCCACATACTTACCAACTGCACAGCACTCCAGAATCCTAGAGCACAGCACCTGGGAGATTACTGGATAGAAGAGGAACATTTGCCTAAGTTGAAGCCTGCAGACATCCTAAAATTCCTCCGGGAAATAGGACTAAAGGAACTACTAGTTTCTGAGACTCTCTTCAGAAACTGGGTAGAAGTAAGGGGGCACAATAGATCTTTTAGGTCTCAGTGAATGTCACCCCAAAAATCACACACACACATACACAAGGTACAGAAAGATAAAAAATACCACCGTGTAGGGGGAGTGTTTTGCAACAAAAAAGGTTTCTCGCGTTTCTTTCGTCCGAGTAATGGTTTGTCCGGAAAAAATTCGGTAAACTAAGTATGTGTTTCGCATCCGCGCGACTCTATTTTCTGAAGCGTGGCGGAGTACATTATAAACTATTGTATAGTTATAATCACAAATCACCTATGGTTATCCATGGTTTTTTTATATTAATATACATACTTCAAGGTACTTATAAAAAAAATCAGCCATATTGCTAATTACTTGTACTCTTGGTCCAAAATGACCCATACCGACTGGCCTAAAGAGCGCTTTTGACTATACCTGCATATTTCACAGATAAAAATATATATGCAGCTAGTTTTGATAACTTTATTCATAATAAATATAAAACAAAAGGAATCCTCAACATAATAGGCAAAAACAACATTTCCAAAATAATGAAAAACTCAAATAAACAAACTTTTTAATTTCTAAACAACTGCGGTTGAGCTAGGGGCGGCCGTTGCCCCCGTGCCCCTTCCTATGACCGCCACTAATACACGACAAGGAGCATACAGAAGATAGCTGGCACCTATGTTTATATATAATTATTTTATTCAATCATTAATGTTTAGTTTTTGGTTATTTTAATTCTGAAACTCGATCTAATATACCTATATTAATTACTTCGGCTTCACTAATTCTGATACTTTCTATATTTAATGATATTCTTGATTACATGAAAAGAATCAACTGTATTTGCTATTTTAAAATATTTTTGTTGCTTTTCTTTTAACCATATTGATAGATCTTCAGAATTTTATTAATTTGTTAATTGTAGTTATTATTTAACTTTATTAATTCTTAACCTTTATTATGATGAAATCAAAAAACGTGAAGAAACTACAAACTTCGCTTTGAACACTGTTTCATGTCCACATATTGTTATCTATTATAATAAGTAGACTGTCTAAAAATAATTTCTACGTTTTTGTGTACCTAACACTTTTTTTCTCACCATATTTTTGAATTTTTGGAACTGACAATAGAACAGAGGATTCTTCGTTTACATCCATGGATAATTGTTTTTTAAGTATGTTCTTAACACTACCGGTTCTTTGTAATAGCTCCCTCTGTTGAGGAACCAATAAAAATGACGAGCTTGGCTCATTTTTTGATATATTTTTAGTTTCTTCGGACGTTAACTTTTCGCTAATGTCTTCTCTTTTTCGGTAGCATTCATCTTTATTAACATCTTCCAATACGCTGCCTATGCTATAGATATCGGATATTTCTTCGATATGTCTCAAGTGTTTATGGCTTGACTGTAAAGACGTGGGCTGAACAATAGGAGAAGTTGGAATTGTTGTTTTAGAATTTTCTATTTTTAAAGTTACTTTTGTTCCTGGAGGAGTATACATAAAATCAGACGGCAGTGACAATACCTAAAACGTGAAGAATACAATTAGTAGCTTGTGCTTGCACAAGTGAAACGTTTAAATGGGGGACTTCGGTCCAAGTTGCCAACCCAAAAAATTTCATATTTTTTTACCACTAGGGAAGGAGAGTTCAGATTTTTCATTCGAAATAGTAGTTTTGAAGGAGTTGACTGCATCTTCTGGGCACTGCAACCTTACATTCTTAATTTTTGGAAAAGTGGAAAAGTCGACATAACTTCCAGACTGTATGGTGGATGGCCCAATAATTCGTAGTTTTTTGCTTTAAAAACTCAAGATCTCACAGGTATACACTTTGTTATTGATAAGATGCGACATACTCCTCATAAAACTGTCAAACGCGAGCTAGATTAGATTAGATTAGAATTGGAGTGGCTCTTTGTCCTATCCCACTGCGACCTTTGCAGATCTATTGTGGTCCTCCCTATATTTAGAGCTCAATATCTAGCGTTATTCTTTTTATTAGACCTAATAGCCTGGATACCGCCACCTTTGCGTAGCTCTCTGCCCTCGGTTTTTCTTCTCCGAGCAAGTGAAACCGCACCCTTGCTAGGCCTTCGCACTCTCAGAGTATGTGCTCCACGGTTTCGTCTTCTTCCTGGCAGAACCTGCATAGTCTGTCATCTGCTAGGCCAATTGTGTGCATATGTTTCCTCAGCCTACAATGTCCGGTCAGCATTCCCACCATCATCCTCGTCGTTTCCCGACTTTGACATTGTAGGTCGTGTGACAGTTTTGTCGAAGGGCTTTTAAGGAATAATTTTGCGTGTCTTTGTTCTGGGGTTTTATACCACCAGCGCAACGCCTGGTTGTTAATCCATTTGTGGATGCTCTCTTTACTTAGGCATTTTGCAATTCCACAGAAAGGTTCTGGCCCTATCATGATCTCCATTGCTCCCTGCTTGACTAATTCATCAGCCTTCCCATTGCCTTTTATTCCTTGGTGGTCTGTTACCCAGGCTAGGGTCACTCTATTATGACTGTCTAGACTGTTCAGGGCCTCTAGGGTCACTCTATCATGGGCCTTGCGACACTCCCACACCAGATTTGATGTTATTTTATATGAGCGTATCGCCTTAAGTGCTGCTTGGCTGTCGGAGTAGATGACGATTCCTTGGTTATCCACCTCTTTTCTCATCAACTCTTCTGCACAGCATTGCACCGCCAGTACCTCTGCTGAAAGACAGTAGCATGTTTACCTAGGCTTAGAGAGATCGAGATCTTCTCTTGTACCCCATATATTCCGGCTCCTACTTCGGAGTCTGTTTTCGAGCCATCAGTGTACCAGTTAAGATTCGCTGTTATAGGAGGCCATGCTTCCCAGTCCTTTCTCTCTGGAATGTAAACTGTATAATCGTTTTTGAAACTATATTGTGGATTGTGGGGCAATCTGATCCGTTGGCATTCCCAGTATTGGATCTGCCTTTATTTCTTCATATAGCTCTTTGTAGACCTTACCATGTTCGTGGCTTATAGGAGAAGGTCCCTGTAATAATCTGTGACTAGCAGATCTTGCATTTCCTTGAATGAGGATATGCAGTGGTGTAGGTTTACTATTACCTCCAGGGCCGCAGTCGGAGTCGTTTTCATGGCCCCTGTGATACTTAAGCAGGCCTGCGTTTGAATACCACTTAGCTGCCTCTGCACTCCAATCTGCAGTGTCCTGGACCACCAGACAACTGATCCATAGGTTATCATTGGCCTCACAACCTGTGTATATAACCATTTGGTCATGTTGGGATTTAATCCCCAATTCTTCCACACATTTGCCTACACCTTCCAAGGGCGATTCTGGCCTTGTGTGTGGTTTTTTCAATGTGGGAGTTCCATGTGAGCTTTTGGTCAAATATCACCCCTAGGTATTTAATTTCTTTCGCAAATGGAATTTCCACTCGGTTAATTTGCGACTTTTGTAGACCTTGCAATTTTCTCCTTTTTGTAAACGGTACCAGTGCAGTTTTGTGGGGGTTCACTGCCAGTTCTTCCTCCCTACACCAACCACTCACTATATCAAGCGCCCTTTGGGTGCGCTCTGATATTGTGTCTGGAAACCGTCCTCTCATCACGATAGCAATATTGTCCGCGTACCCCAAGCACTGAATACCTTCATCTGAAAGCATTACTAGAAGCGTGTCTACTAGAATCGCCCACGAAAGGGGCGATAAGACGCCTCCTAGAGGACAACCCCCTTCCTCCCCCGCTAAAATGGTAGCCTCCCCCATCGTGGATGTGATTATCCTATTTCCTAGAATAGCTGCAAGCCACCCGCAGATGATGGGTTCGACCCCTCTTCTTTCCATACACCTTGTTATAGATATTGAAGAGGCGTTATTGAATGCTCCCTCTATATCCAGAAAAGTAGCTACTGCTATTTCCTTGTCGTCGATCGACTTGGACAGTAGCCTGTTTAGATCGTCCAGAGCCAAGTCTGTTGACTTATCCTGTTGATACCCATACTGACTCTCGCTTAGAGGGCGCGTTTTCAGAGCGTTGTCCTTTAAGTACCTATATTCACTAGCTTTTCCAAAGTCTTAAGCAGAAAGGATGTTAGGCTAATTGGTCTATATGACTGGGGCGTTTGGTCAGAAATTCTACCTGCCTTCGGAAGGTAGATGACCTTAACCTTCCTCCATATTATCGGAGTACGTTTGAAGGCTAAGCTGGCCTTGAAGATCTTACTTATAGTTGTGGCACTAATACCTCTTTACCCTTCTGCAGTAGGACCGGATAGATTCCATCCTCCCCCGGTGATTTGAAGGGCTGGAATTCGTCTATGGCCCACCTTATTTCATCTGGTCTTGTAATGGCAGTGGCATGTTGCCAGTCTTCCCTGGGGATTTACTTGGGGATTTCTGACTACCTCCTACCGACTTAGATCAATGGTAGCTCCTGGAAAGTGTGCTTTTGTCAGCAGCTCCAAGCTTTCTTGTGCCGTTTATGCATAGTCTCCGTCAATTTTCTTGAGGAGATTCACCTTGTTATTAGAGCTCTCCTTGGCCAGAACTTTGTGGATTCTGGAGCATTCTGTGGTTTCTAGAACCTCCTCACAGAATCTTCTCCATGAGTCCCTTTTGGCCTTTCGGATCTCCTTCTTATATAGAGTGAGCTTACTCCTGTATAGGTCCCAGTTTTGGTTCAATTTGGCTTTATTAAAAAATAGCCTTCTCTCCTCGGTTCTTAATCCCTCTAGGTACCTGTTCCACCAAACTGTTTTCCCTTTGCGTTGCCTTGTTCGTTCTGTGCAGTTTTCTCGGTAGGCATTCAAAATTGCCTTATTAACCTGGTCAACTGCCACTTCTAGGCTTTCTTTCCCTTTTATAGTGAGTGTTCCCTCCTTAAGTGACTCTCTGAGGGATTTATCGTATCCTTACCAGATCGTCTCTCTTGGATTTCTGAACTTACTCACTATTAGGGGTGGTGACTCAAGATTTTTGAGACGCGAGCTAACTTTTTTACCAAATAGCGTTCATAAAAACATAATAACGTATTTGAAAAGGTCGTTGGAAAAAAAATTCAAATGCACTTTTCATTTTCTTAAACTCGTTCTGGTTTAATCAAAAAATGGATAGTTCTGTTTAAAAAAGTCGAACTCCATTTTCATACCACTATCGCGTTTGACAGTTTTGTACGCAGGAACCCCTATGTCGTATCTTAAAAATAACATAGTGTATAACATTCCAATAAATTTTTATGAAAAATTAAGTACCTACTTTGGCTACTTTAGCTATATACATAAGATATTCCGTACAAAAGCACTGACGTTTGCTGAATGCAGAGCTAGGCTATCAAACCTATTCCATGCAACTAACATGTATGCCCTAAGGCAGTGGAACACATACTAATCGGCAGTGTGATGTTTACGAAAGGCTTAAGCTTTAGAGAGAAATGAGAAAAGAAAGAAGTGTAAGTAATAATTTGTCATGTTTTATTTTATCAGAAATATAATATCAGTAATTAATTTTTGAACATTCAATTTCTATATAGAATAAACAAGCATATTCTAGAGATAATTTTTCTAGGATTTGTCCAAAATCAATTGCAAAAGCGAAGACAACTTCCTCGTTTTTGTCGACATATGCTGCTCAGAGGAGAAAGGACAAATAAAGTGTTAGCTTTTGTCATTTTTGACAAACAAGTGAAACAATAGTTATTTGTATTATCGGATTATCGCCGAGGCCGCTCCGGCCGAGGCAAGATAATCTCGAGGTCGCGAAAACATTTCGCGGCCATAGTATACACAATATTTTTCGTGCAACCGTGAAAATTACATAATTTCAATAAACATTATGTCTCTAGAAAAGACAGTTAGTTTTTGGTTCGAAATACATTGTTATTGTCATATTTCAGAAATGTCAAATGCTGTAGTGGCGTTCAGTTTGCCGGCAGTCACTATGGGAACGGCCGCAAAATATCATTTTGCGGCCTCTGTTGCGGCTGCAAAATGCTTGTTTTGCGTCCGGTTGCACGAAAAATGGTATTCCTGAAAATTTGTAAGAAAAGTCACGCGCTACTAATAATTAATTATTTACTTCTTAGGTTTAAAAAATTTGATTTAATTAAATTTAAATAAACCTCAAGATGTGATAAAAATGACATGTACAAAAAATTTTTTTCCAAACTGTTTTGAAGTGTGCGATAGTATATTACACACCTAGCGGGGAAGTAGATCATTACATGGAATTGAATGATCCATCCCGTGTTGTATGTATACTATTTTTTCTCCTACCTTACTGAAAAACCAATTATATGAATACCAAAAATAGTTTAGAAAGTAATGTTCAGCAGCTCAAGAACGGAAAATTCATAACACCGCGATTTTTGAAGTTTTCCACCATCTGTCACTGGATTAATTTGTCGTTTCACATGAATTTTAAAATTAAACTTCAGGTAAATCAATTTTCTTATAATCTCCTATTTTTTGGTTTATTCGGTAGGCGAAAAGCTGTTTTGTATCACACATTCAAGACTATCAGATTCGAGCGAGTGTAGGTAGCGTCTGCCATTGTGATACAATATACCATTATTTCATAATCGCTTAGTTACAAGCTTTTGAAAAAAAATTTCGACAAAGGACCCTGCACCATTTTATAGGTAATCCTGGTTCTCGTACGATTTTCGATTTTTTTTTATATGTTGTAGTCTTAATGATAACTAAGAGATCGTGATGGGTTAAAACTGTGTAGGCACTCCAGTTTGGCGGTGGTGGCGTCTTGTAGTTGCGTCCTGAGCATAACATTTTGCCTCCTAGCACTATAAATCTCGCAATAATAGCAAATGTCTTGAATGTCGGGGGCTCATGAGGAGGTCTGCCACACTTCTGTGCCATCAGAATCACAATTTCTCCAGAGGGTGCCTCCGCAATGGTCAATTTGTTAGGCCGGTGTTTTAACAGCAAGCGGAAGCAATGAAACCCAACAAAATCAGCAACAATCACGTTATGTAGGTTAGTTGGATCCATCTAACTCCCAAAGTCCTCACGAGTGGGCCCCAAAAAACTTTTTAACATTTTCTTGATCCCACGCACCCATCTCTAGTAGTAGATACTTCATGAAAAATACGGTAGGTACCTAGTTCGGATAGATACTGGGATAGATATTTGTCAAAAGAGCCATTACCCGTGACAGACGTCAGACGGAACAAGCCCGACATTCGCATTCACGATATAAAGTATATTTGTGGCTCTGAGTGTGCACCAGAGCGCTACCTGAAATTGAAAATTGCTTCGTTTGCAATACAAACCGCTTTGTCGGTAGGCTAGTTTTTGACTTTGGGAGTTAGATGGATCAAACTAACCTACATAACGTGATTTTTGATGATTTTGTTCGGTTTCAGGATTACCTATAAAATGGTGCAGGGTCCTTTCGACAAAGAACTTCATGAAACTGTAGCTAGCCAATATTACTAGCTTATTGGTTTTGACAATTATGTAAAAACATATTCTTTCTGTCATGAAATTTTTTTTTGCTCAAACAAGTACGAAATGACTGATTTTAAATTAACCTGTACTCCTCCGGAAGTCCGAGAAGTGCGGACACTGTGGTTGATGATGCAATGCAGTCGCGTCGCTCAGGAACTTATACAAAAGTTTACTTATCAGAAATGTAGAAGAAGAAAAACATTTGAACTAAATTACCTAGATGAAATAAAATATTGTTGATAAGAAATATACAGGGTGGCAAAGTTGAAATGACAAAAATGTTTTTTTTCAGTAAATTGGAAGATTTTGGATATACAAACGTGAACATTTCTTCCAATTTACTGAGAAAAAACAATTTTGTCATTTCAACGTTGCCACCCTGTATCTTTCTTATCATCAATATTTTATTGAAAGAAGTTGCGTCAGATTGTAGGCAAAGAATCTTCCATTTCACTTTGGACCATTACTTACGGAGCACCCTGTATAATCAAAATTATTATCAAAATCGTCTAAAAATAATTTAATCACCTGAGTTTTTCGGAATTTCGAATTCCTTGAGCGGGCCTCGCCGTTTTTTTGTCCCGGGCCTTGAGAGTGTTACGTCCGACTCTGAATAATGATTATGACTGTGTTCAAGACGACGATGCATGGATAGAGCCTATTATCTAACTCTAACCATTGTTTTCTCTAAGTATATTCAGAAATTAACAACCTCATAACCATATGTATGGTTAACCGCAAACCAAATTGATGTTTTTGTACATAGTGTAGGGATAGATGCTAAACAGAAAGTAGAAAGTAAAGTGCACATTGGAAAAATATATTTTTAATTTCCACTTATACCTACAGAGGATACTAATTATACATATTTACATTACACAGCATACACTCTATACAACTACAAACAACTAAAATCTTACTTTATACAATTGTTTCTTTTGTGATTGACATTCCTGGTCCGCCTGAAGGGCAAGATACAGTTCCCTCTCATTTCTTTCTTGCTTTTCAACAAATTCTCTTTCAAGCTGAGCATCTAAATCTTGTTCGTCTTCGAGCTGTTTGTGGGATTCTTCCAAGTGTTTCATTAAAACCTGCAATAAGTGCACCAATATGAAATATTAATAATTTCATCAGTATAGTTATAAATATACTATCTACAGAGTAGTGAAGCAGCACGCAATTTTAGACAAAATCGCTTCTCTTACGGGTTATTTTCAGTAGTAATAACCCAAGGACATTGATAATTGTTCGAAAAAATCTTATGACAGATTTCGAAAGCTTGTTGCCTACAAGCAACAAGCTTGAGAAAGCATTTATGCGGCGCAACCCCACAAGGGGTGTCTAGCCACTTTATATATTATATTCACAGTATTATAAAAATATGTAAAATACACTTACGGCTACGACGACATTAACTAAAACAAATTGAGCCATTAAGACAAAAATAACAAAGAATATTGGAGCAATAATTGGAGAAATGCAACAGTTATTAACACAGTCGTCTTTATGATCACAATATTCATCATCTAGAGTATCTTTCATTATACCGTTCCAGTTATCTCCAGTAGCCACTCTGAATAAAGTGAGAAACGCCATACCGAAGTTTTGAAAGTGTGCGTGTTCACCCAAACCTACAAATTTAAGACGATAAGATATACCTAATAATTTGATCAATCCAATTGTTATTAACTGAAATTTGAATTTACCTTGACACGGAGTGACGTTACAATCCAACCTGCCGAATAATTCTACTCCCAAGGCTGCAAAAATGAAAAATAGGAGGAAAAATAGTAGCCCTAAATTCCCAACTTGTGGGAGAGCTTGCATAACTGTATCCAGAAGTGCTCGAATTCCTTTGGCCATTTTCAAGAGTTTTAAAACTCTAGCTATTCTCATTACTCTGAGAACCTGAAATAAAATAGTTTTAGTGTTTTTTCCTCACCTCTTTCCTCTAATAATAGTCTAGGGAGCGAATTTTATATACGTACATCGGTTTTGCAATAGCGGGAAAAATTGTGGACATTAAAATTCAATATGTAAGTCATTTCATTAATTTTCCAATTTATTGTTATACCACCGCATTTGTACAAAAGGGGCCATTATTCGAATAATTTTCTTGACATTTATAAAATGATTTACAATGACTTACTCTGATAATTGTTGGATTAATTGGTATTATTTTTAGGTCCTGCACTATCTCTTCTATTACAATCCCCACCACTGATAATATCACAATGGCAACATCAAGAAGATTCCATTTGTCCTTTCTATACATCTTTAAACCTAAGGCAACTAATTTCATAGTACTTTCTAGAATAAATACTGCAGTGAAAAAATAATTGAAAATCCTTAGTGCGTATTCCCAGTAATCTGGCATGTGGTATCGTTCGGTTGCCATTGTTATGACATTTAAACCTATAACCAACGCTATTGCTAAATCAAAATACTTGGATGTCACAATTTTGTGAATTTCCAATCTCCACGGTGGATAATCGATGTAATATGGCAGTTCATTCATTTCTGCAACAAAAATTTTTGAATAAATAATTGTAGTTGATAGTTATGCCGAAAATTACTCCGAAATTTATCACGAAAATTTTCTTGGAATCTGTATTATTACACGGGCAATAAATCTTCCAAAAATTTTATTAGTAATTCATACGATACGCATGTGCAGACGGGTTATTTTGTTACAGCTGATGTATGCTATGCTAGTTGTATAGATTATTCTTTGAAACGTGGCAAACACTAAAAAACAAACTCACTTTCATATTATCATATTTTCAATAAGATTTATTTTCTTGTTGTTGCATGATCAGGCTCTAAGTAGACCCTTTCCAGGTGTTTAAGGGGTTGGCGGTTCATTACACTGCAATTAAAGATACTCTATTTTGCCGTCTCTTCTACATCTACGTAAAATCTACATGTACCACTGTCCACTTTGTCTGAGAGCAGTATCAATTTAAAATCACTTTGAGATCAAATTTTTGAAGCTCTGAGAGAAATTTAGTGTAGTGTAAAAATATCCTATTAACCTTTTTGTCTGTCTTTGGCATCAGATTGCATTGGGCTATTTTTTCCATTTTCGAACTTCCACAACGATGCGGATTTTTGGGATACAACAAAATTGTTTAAGCTTCTTACTTTGCGAGACAATGCACTCCCAACAAAGCTACTTGTTATGTCTAGTCAGCTGCTTATGGGATTGTTTGCAATTTCAAATTGATTTAGATTATTTTAGACACCGTCAGCAGTCATGGAAATCCTTTTCGACCCACCTTGTCTCAATATATTTCTTAAAATTGCGCTTATTAATAAATGCACAAAACAAACTTTAGGTTACGTCATTTTAAAATGGTTCAAAATATAGTTAAATGTGAATATAATCTTACAACGATTTTTTTTGAGATTTTGTATGTGCTTAGATAACAATTTACTTACTTTTTCTCCGTTTTTCCAATTGTAAAGCCCTTTTCGCAGCTTTTCTAATTTTCTCTTCTTTTTCTTGTTCTTCTCTACATCTATGGAAGTTTTCAACGACCACTCCAACGAACATATTTAAGACGAAGAAACCAACCAATAGAATAAATGCAATAAAGTACAGAAGCCGCCATTCTGAGTAGTTTACTTGCGGCTACAATCAAATAATAGAATAGAAGGTGAGCCTTAGACGGTATTAATTTTCACAAACAGCTGTTGTAAATAGCATAAAAGTAGCTTTTCCTACGATTTATACCCAAAGTAGACTTTTGCACACTCAAATCTAACCGCAAAGTTGAT
>CAJUYG010004189.1:0-17598 GCA_910591675.1 Galerucella calmariensis
CAGAAATCCTACTGTTAAACGCAGGTTTTTCCTGGTCATCGCCAAATATTTATTCGGCGCCAGCTTCCCAGGGTCGCCCATGGTGATCCTGGCAACACTGCATCCTTTGATTCCATCTCATCTCTTAAGGGATTGAGCATGGATGTAACGTTTGGCTAGTTCCGCAATTGTCGAAGTCGTTAGGCCGTAGGTGTCACTGGGTCCTAGAATTTTTAGTCCAGCGGCTTCCCTGGCTAAAGAATCAGCAATGCGATTTCCTTTACTTCTGTCGTGCCCTTTAACCCACCTCAGGATAATATTGTTATCTGCCGAGGCGTCAGCTAAATCTTGGTGGCACTCTAGTACTAGCCTCGATATAACACGTTTTCTGTTCAAGGCTAATAGGGCTTGTCTACTATCAGTGCAGATTATTATGTTTTTGCCAGAAATTCCTCTTCTGGTTAGTTCTTTTGTGGCAATTGAGATACCAGCCAGTTCTGTTTGAACCACGCTGGTATTGTTTCCCATTCCCCACGTAATCTTTAGGCTTAGTGCTCTCGAGTAAACTCCACATCCTGAGCCTTCTTTCATTTTTGAACCATCTGTATATATGCGTATTGCATTTGCAGCATCTGGCTCTATATTCTGTTTTATTTGAATTTTGTAGGGTTTGTTGAACAAAAACCTGGGTTCAATTGCATCGCTGGCTGCCTGCAGCAGAGGAAGCGCAGTAAGCGCTTCCTGCCATAGGCTTAACCTCAATTGGCCCACTCCTACTTCGGGGTTTACACCAGCCGTGCGCAATCGTACCATGGCCATTAACGCAACCTCCTTGACGTGCAGGTCCAGAGGGGTCAGACCAGTAATTAGTTCCATTGCTGCGGTTGGTGTTATTCTCATGGCTCCTGTGATGTTTAAACAAGCCATTCGCTGTATTTGATATAATTTTTGGATGGCCGTTGCTTGTAGAACCTTCGGTCCCCATGCAATTGCTCCATACGTTAACATGGGTCTTATTGTTGCAGTGTAGATCCAGGTGACCACACGGGGTGACAGACCCCATGTGCGTCCCACTGTCCTCCGACACTGCTCATAAGCCACATATGCTCTTTTTGCTCTGCTGTGTAAATGAGAGTTCCATGTTAGTTTCCTGTCGAGGGTAATACCAAGTTATTTCACCTCTTCCGAAAAGTTTAGTTTGCTTTTGAAGATTTCGGGAGGTTTCAAACCCGATAAACTTCTTTTCCTGGTGAAAAGGACCATCTCAGTCTGTCTGGGATTGATCGACAGTGAGTGTTCCTTACACCATTTTTCAATTAATTTAAGCCCATCCTGCGCTCTGTCGCACAGTGTGTTCACAAATTTGCCAGTCTGCAAGATAACTATGTCATCTGCGTATGCAATTGTGTAGAATTCATTGTTGTTGAGGTGATTAATCAGGGTGTCTAGGACTATGTTCCACAGAAGGGGTGATAAGACTCCTCCTTGTGGACATCCCCTCATGACCAGTAGACCGGTAATATTATTGTCTTTTGAAAAATAAGTGAGATAAACACAAATAAGAATAAAATAATATAGTTCAAGAAAAAATTTGGACAAATTACTATCTCTCATTAATAAAATCTGTACACTGCTTTCGATTTAACAATTATTGGTATTTAACATTGTTACCGGCAAAAATTGGGAATAACTCTTACAGATAAGTACATTATTTGACAATAGAGGTTAAAATGGAGGGCAGTGAACACACGCCCATCGCTGACTTCGCACAATTATACTTCTCTCTCTTTCAAGTAGTTTTTCTAATATTTCCCTTGTCGTACTTGTGTAAATCGTATATGTCGCGAATAGAATTTTCGACATCTGTAGATTGAAAATGAAGAGAGGGGATAGATAAAAAAGAGATATCTTCTGTATGTTCTTTGTGGTGTAGATATTCATCATTCTTTTTGCTATTTGTTGGGAAATTGAACTACAATATTTTTTGTAATTTTTTTTTTCAACAAAAAGAATAAAAAAGAATTTTTTGGGATAGTTGTTGAGGAATGAGGAATCAAGATATCAAGGTGAAATAAAAACTGAAAGATCGCGAAAAGGATGGTCTTTTTAAGTTACTGAGCGTGAAGTCTAAAGATTTCCCAATCTGTTCCACCCTGTATAAATAAGAAATCAACAGTTTTGGAAAACTTTTCTGAAGTTGGTCTTGATAAGGACAAGGAACTTTAGCAAAATTTTGGATGCGTGGTCGATTGTCCGCTTTTAAATTTTAAAACTGATATGAAAAGTATAGACGTAGAGCAACAAAACGTAGATATATTTTCGGTTTCTATTAAAAATGACCGAGCGCCGGAAAGTAACGGAGTATAGGGGTAGCGGGGATTGAGTAGCGGCATACTATATAGATACGCAAGCACGTCAGCGTCAGCGCTCGGCGTAATTGTTTATTTTAAGCGGTGCCTTTGGTCAACTTCGCATTATTTTATTACAAATCTAAAATATAAATTTTGCTGCTCCACATTGACACTTTTCAAATCAGCTTTCAAATTCAAAATAAGGCAATCGACAACGCATCCAGACACTTTGGAAATTATCATATGAAAAAATTAAAATTGCAATTGCGATAAAACTAACCGTCTCTTGGCGTCTGCTCTTCGCGCATTTAAAGGGCATACGAAGAACTTCTTTTGTGTCAAGTTTCAGCTCTTATAATTGGAAAATGACGAAGATATGATTTTACGTTTTACGCTATATGTAAAAAACCAAAACAATATGTTTTTTTTTCGTTTTAAATGTTTATAACAGATTGTTGAGCAACATTTTCGTGTCCAAAACATATCAAAGTGAT
Source organism: Galerucella calmariensis (assembly GCA_910591675.1). Taxonomy (NCBI): domain Eukaryota; kingdom Metazoa; phylum Arthropoda; class Insecta; order Coleoptera; family Chrysomelidae; genus Galerucella; species Galerucella calmariensis. The sequence continues at coordinate 2,825 of CAJUYG010004189.1, forward strand.
ACTACGCAATATCTTTTATATGATGGCATCATCCGTTTTCTACTAGGATTTTTGTCAAAAATATTCACCTATTGCTTGGTGTAAGTCCTTCTTCCAGTAACGGAAGTGTAGTGTAGTGTTAAAATAATTATTAATATTCTGCCATATCTATTGCTAACGCGCTTTATTAAATACGACAATATCACAGGAAACTGAAATAATACTTTATTGAATTTTATACCTGAAAGGGTTTCTTGACGAAATTACATAATAATATAATAAAATGAGTTGATGATCTTCTTTGGCGTTATTACAAACACCCTCTAAAAATTACAACACTCTATGGTTCAATATTTTCCAGCTTCAGTTTTCGCACACATTTTCAATTCATAGATCTAATCTGCCTTCTTCACAGCTCTAATCACACCAACGGCATGCTTCGGTTCGTGGGAGTCACGAACGATATCGAACAGAAACAGAAATTTGCTTGAATCTGCTGGAGTCCTTCAAACTGTAGTGTGCTTTACGACCCTTTAAGTAACCAATGGTTTCTCTATTGGAATGCTTTCCCAGTTCATCAAACGGCACGTTGCCAATTGGTAATTGGAGTTATTACCAGGGTTACTGATTTGACATTTTGGTAATTACCATTTGTGGCAAAAAATTGAACGGTTTCAATTTTTCACGACCAGTAACTCGCTAAAATTCACCTTACGTTATACTTAACACTTAAGCACACGATAAAACATTGTCGTTCAGTTAAATTTTGTCGTACAACTCAAATTATAGTATTCTTGAGATACGGAACTGAAAATTTATATTTTTAAATCGAATTACTGAATTATTTTGTTTGATCAACTACTATTCGAAGTTACTTGTTTACACCGTTGATTGTAGTTCTATTTTCGTTTTCTCCGGAACTTGGCACGATTTCAGTTGTATGCAAAACCTTGGGTCTATATTTCGCAGTCATACAGTTTAACTACTGGTTAATATGCATCCCGGTATTGAATGCACGTTACGATATATCACGGAGTTTTGTTATAAAAAGATGTATCTTCTATAATATTCCTCTTTTGCATAACTAAATAAAGGAGAAACTGACAAATTTTCGTTATTGTTCAGCGTTAAAGTTGAGTGAAATCTATAACAATTATAGTTCATTTACGATAAGTTTGCAAATTTGACATTTGTAGTAACAATAATTGCAGCCACTGAACAAAATCTAAATATCCAAAGTGTAAATGGAATAATTAATCATATAACGGGGGAAGTTACGGTTCAAAAGTTGGCTGCCGTGTTTGGAGTTGCCAGACTTATGTCACAGAGTACACTATCTCACAAGAGACAAAAGCTTTGTCGGTTCCTTTGAAGTTGGACTTACACGATATTGAGCGGAAATAAGTCGAGGCATTGAAACATAAACTACCTGATACACTGAAAAAAGTAACACGAGTATTGGTTCAAAGTAAAACCATAACTACACTAAGAAAAATAGTAGAGTTAATGAACATCTCTCCATCTCTCCGATACAATTTTGATCTTGGTTCATAATTCTTAAAATTGTTTTTATAATTAATAAATTTTTGCTCGATCGATCTTTTTTGTTTATTTACAGCATCGGTTGTCAGGTCGGTAGGCTGTGTTTACTGGTTTCTAAGTCTAACACATCGGTAAGTGATTTACTTACCGTTCAGACGTCGGTAAGTAAATTACTAACCGACGTCTTAGTCCTACATACATTTGAGTGGTCCTAAATAATATATTTCTTCATTCATTACACAAAAGGAACAAAAAAAAATAAGATTTATATTTTTTTAATGAACAGAATCGAACAGAAAAATATAAAAAGTAATAAATAGCAAGAAAACAATTTCACCAAAATGCAGATTATATTTTAAACTGATCGAGAAGTATAAATGTCACTTTCGACATTCCGTTCATTTCGAAGAAATTTAAATTATTTTATTCGAAATTCGAATATTTCAATACGATCGCGCAAAAAATGGTAAAAGCATTTCGAACGTTAAGGCTAATACCGGTCTCCAGCAAAACATTGCTGTCGACCAGTAAACAACCTTTACCGTTCTTGATACTTGAAATACTATAAAATAAATAATGAAATGAATATTATCAGGATTGTTCGTTACTCATCTAGTATGTTTAACGTTGGAAGGCTAAAATGTGGATACTTTTTTTAATAATAATTTCCTTTCTGTAAAATTTTGAGTATATGAATTTAAAATTGACCCAAATATTTTAACAAAAGATTCTAAATTCAAAACTTCCCGATATAAATTCTCCAACAAAAAATCCATTCATATTTTATCAAGAATATACAGCTAAGTTGAAAAGAACAAGGGTATTATTTTCTCCAAGATCAAACACAATATGTTTCGAAAATAGGATGAAGTGCGAACACAAAGTGCATTGATCTTCTGGTCGAAAAAAAAGGCATGAACAGTAACAGATCCGCCGAAAAACGTGCGAAAAACATTCTCAGACAGTTTTTATGTTCTTCGACCAGACTTAATGACAAAAGTATTGCTCAATTATACTTGGATTGTTAATATACAAGGCCGGAAATCGAGGAAATTTATGTTGTCATTTGATTTTAGTAAATTAAACGTGGAATGTATAGAACAGCCGTAAGAATTCCATTTAAAATGTTATTGTTGTCAACTAAAAAAAACTAGAAAACTATTGAACTGATTTTAAAAATTATTACACAGCTATTAACACAATCTTTCAGCATTTTTGCTCTGTTTTGTTTGTCTTTTCCTCTTACTTCCTTCCTTCCTTTGCATAGTTATTCTGTGAAATTAGAGTAGACATTAGCACACACAATATCTTAAGTGCACATGCACACGAATAGCAATATGTGCAAGTAAAACCTGTTAGACTTTGTTTAACCATCCTATGTCTTTACGTCATATAGTACATTCAATGGCCTTCTTGGTGTGCGTCATCGTTTGTGACGTATATCCGGATTAATATTATCTTTTCATACATAATAATTGAAACATCAACTAATCAAATTTCCTGACAAAGATTAGGGTCAACCTTTGTAATACATATAAACGGTTCATTATTATGATATTTTGATTAGGATTAATCATAGACCTGCCTTTTTTCCATTTCTTCCAACGTAATGTGTTAGGACATTAACAAACGATGACGCACACCAAGAAGATTATTATATGAACTATAATATATTGCATGACACAATTAAATAGATGGCACCATATGCAACATTTACTTGCAGGATAAGAATCCTAACCTAACCTAACATTATCGAATTGTTGGACCATCCTCCATACAGTCCCGACCCAAGTTCGAATAACTTTATACTTTTCCAAACATTTATAATGAACTGTGTGGTCAAAGGTTCCAGAACACAGAAGATGCAGTTGATGTTTTCATAAACTCTATTTTGAATGTACCAACAAGCAAGTGGGATAACTGCATCCAAAATTGGTTTCAAAAGATGTTAAAATGCATTTCTATACATTTGAAAAAGAATAGTGTTTGAAAGTTATCTACTGTTTGTTTACAACCGTATTTTTCTTTTGAAATTAACCAGTCATAACACGAGTAGACTCGAAAAATGCTGAGATTCTTAACATGATCATTATTTTTATCTACAACCACCCTTAAAATTAGTCATTTACGAACCAAAAAAATGAGTGAAATCATACATTATACATACGTTGAAAAGCGTGCGTAAATGAACAACGCGTTTTATATGGCACTTTCATTATAAAACCCAAAAGCGTGCGTAAATGACCAATGCTTTTTAAATGGGGGTTTTCATTTTAACACTCTTTTTTAGCTACGTAATTATGGAGTTGCCTTGAATTTAGTCATTTGTTATATAAACTTTTGTGCTGTCAGTAAATTTGACAGAAGTGTCAAGTGAAGATTTTTTTCTGTTAAATTTAAAATTTTAATTACACCTATTTTAAATGGAAGAACCTCGAGAAGAATGAATTTCTTCCGATTGCACACCACCTGAAATTAGAATTCGTTGTGTATATATTTGTTTATAGAAAATTTATTTTTATGTTTTTTAACTTCTTCAGAGCACATTTTTTTTATTTTTTCTTCATGTCGTCGTAGAAGTAAGTTTGTCAAGTTTTTGGGGAGCATACTGACATTTGAATATGGTTGTAGTTTACCAAATTACTGAGAAATTAAGAAATTGATTAGAAATATGCTATAGTTTTTAATAAAAAGAAACGTATGTTTCAATAATTTTATAATTGCCCCGGTATAAGCCTCATCAAATGAATGTCAAATAATAATTAATTTGTTGATATGTATTTAATAATGAACGTTTCTTTATGTTAACTTTTGGGTTTCTTTTTTCTGCCTGCTAGTAGAAAAATTAGTGTTTCTAACACGTGCGTAAAGTGACTTCCGCTGGCCGAACTCCGCTAATGCGTCGTTCGCCCATCTGCAATATCGTGTGGAAAAGTATCACTTTCTGCACAAGTTAGGTAATAGTAGTTTATCTACAACTGTCATGTAACGGGTACGATTTGACACTATTTTCAGTGTCATAATGACGTATATTACCGCACTAGTGCGTTTTTGAATACATTACCGCACTAGTGCGATAATAAGAATCTAAAAAAATATTAATACCAGAATTAAATATTTCAAATAACACAGGAAGCTGCATTTTCAATTTCCGAAAGGAGATTGTCTTCGCTTGAGCTCATTATTATAGATTTTTGTTCATTCAACTTTGACTTTTTGATGACAACTAATTTGTTTCATTTCCACAGCTTTGTTTGTCTTTGTTGTTAGGATCACAAAATATGATACACAGTACCTTATGTTTGCAGTCAATATTATTAAAAATACATTGGATTGAATTTTTTTTTCAATTTTATGATATAGGTACTATTAATAATACTAATAAACAGTTGTAGATAAAATTTTCTATGTAATACGTGTGATAGAAATGATTAACGCACTTATGTGATTACACATGCGTGCGTTAATAATGTCCATATCCCACTAATTACGTAAATAACTATTACCTAACTAGTGCGGAAAAGTCACTTTACGCACGTGTTAGGTACACTATTTTTTCTACTAGCATGCGGAAAAAAACCAAAAGTTAACATAAAGAAACATTTCTTATTAAATACCTATCAACAAATTAATTATTATTTGACATTCATTTTATGAGGCTTATACCAGGTCCATTAAAAAGTGATTGATAAATAAGTTGTTTTTTTATTAAAAATTATAGCAGAATTATAATAAATTTCTTAATTTTTCAGTCATTTGGTAAACTAAAATCATACAAATATATATTTTAAATATTCAAATGTCAGTATACTCCCCAAAAACTCGACAAATTTACTTTTCCGTACTAGTGACTCTTTCCGCACTGAGATGAGTGCGGAAAAGTGGACTTTTCGCATGCTAGTAGAAAAACTGCTATTCCATCTAAATAGTTTAATAGTAAAGGTTGATTATGTTCAAGCAAGTTCCTTTTTATGTTATTCCTTTCGGTCCTTCCGTTTAGAAGTTAAGAAGGGTATAAAAATGCTAAAATAATGCTTACTAATGCTTCCCTACTCATTTTTACAAACTATATACAATTGAATAGTAATTGGACATTAATTAAGTTTTTATTATTTACAACTGTACAAAAGCTCTATAAAAAAACAGCGGTTCTACTAACATTTAATTCAATAATTTTGTTTTCATTCGTTTGTTGTTTTTCTTTAAGACGCCGTTTCATGTCGTGCAGTCGAAATTGCATGAAATATTTTTATTGAAACCACCGGGGATGCTGTGTTTTGAAAATGAACACCCATGTTGTCAACGAATCTCGTCTTTTAACCTTCTATTTTTTGCAAGTCAAATATATGTACTTACCTTAATCTTCGACTGTAACGAAGAAACCTAAAAATAAAGACATGACATCGGTTTAATAGGCCAAGAAAAAAAGTATGTAAGAACGGGATTTGGTAGTTGAATTAGTGAAGAAAAATATTTAAAATCGAAAAGGTCTACAATTCCTAGGAGTGGAAAACAACCAACTCGGCAAGGGCTCAGATTTAGCCGGATATTTTTTTTTGGTTGTTTTCGAATGCTTCCATTGGCAGTATGGGAATTATTAATATTATACATGAAATTGTCAAAGGTAATACCACGAGTTTTTCAAATTTTATCGATAATTTTTTCTTTTCTACGAAAACTTGTTCATTTGGCAAAAATATGAAAACAAACCGATTGATAAAATCACGAGTCCTTTAGGACGAGGGATTTTATCTAAATTCGGTTTGTTTGAAGGTTTTTGCCTCAAATAAACAAGTTTAAGTGATGAAAATGAAAAAATTGTGTGATAAAATTTGAAGAGCGAGTTGTATTTGGGAAGATTATTTTTTTCATCAATTGTGGAGTGGAATTTTGTATTAAATTTTCAATATTCTCTTGGGTGATGGCACTGAATCGGTTTGTGTTCATTTTTCAATATACTTCCAAGCACTTTTAGTTGTCAATAGTGACAAATTCAAAGTAAAATTTTGACGTTTCAATGTAAACAAGGTATTATCGATGAGGAAGCAAAATTATCGGGGGTAATACCACAAGAGCTCAGATTTAGCCGGATATTTTTTGTGGTTGTTTTCGAATACTTACTCTCATTGGCAATTTAACGAGAGCTGTTCTGGCAAAATCACGAGAGCGTAGCTCGAGTGATTTTGCCTGAACAGATCGAGTTAAATTGCCAATGAAAGTAAGCATGAGAAAACCACCGGAAAAAATATCCTGCTAAATCTGAGCTCGCGTGGTATTTGGTAAGACAATCCCATGAATAAAAAACTCAATTCAATTAAACTAAATTAAATTAAATTGATTCCATATGGAGGAATGAGTTTTCTTGGTATTTTCTGGAGTTGATTTTTCAATCTCCCTTACTATTTCTGCCTTGCAAATATTTCCAAATCTCGACATACTTTTTGGAATTGTTATATGCTGTTTAATTCATTCTGTTTTTGACATTTATAATTGTCAAATTGACGTGCATTGCTTGGTAAACAGACAGTACCTAAATGCTAGGGTTGCTACGGTAACGTAATTTATCCGATATTTTTATCCACTTGCAAACTCTCTTCCTTCCTATTTAGCCGACAGCAAACTACGATTTTTGTATTCACAAATGGGAATTATTATACATGAATGGGATTGTCAGTATAATACCGGATGATTGGCTAGAATAATGTATTGCTATTGGTTAAAACCACCAAAATGTCAGATTTTGACAAGTGAAAAAAATAATCGGTAGAAATAACCCAAGGACATTGATAATTGTTCGAAAAAATTTTATGATTTCGAAAGCTTGCTGCTTGGAAACAGACCGACACCGTAGGCGGAGGTCTGTTATTGCCTACAAGCAACAAGCTTGAGAAAGTTGTCATACAATTTTTGAGCATTTATCAATGTCCGAGGGTTATTCGGATAAAAAAATTTTTTACCAATTATGGAATTACAACCAAATCGTGACATTTCCAAATATTAAATATTTGAAACTTCAAAATCGAAATAAATCAATAGGTTTGTGTCCATAGCAACGTGAAAACAGCCCATGGTTTGTTATCAGTGTAATGTTGACATGATTGGGTGAAATTGTTCATATGATCAAAAATAAGGAAATTTTATTGGTTATTGGGGCTGTCAAAAATTTTTCGGCTTAATTTCATTTCTCGACCCATCATATTTATAAATTCAGATTAGGTACCGCTTTAAACGAAGCTATCTGAAAGCTATCTGAAACTGGCCTCAAGTTAACTAAACATGATAGTTAATTTTGACAATTGACATTTGTTGACAGATTTGTTGTTATATGCCACAACTCAAAATATACCTTCTAAGATGATTGATGAAAGTATAATATGATTTTTTTTCTAGTTCACCCTCTGCCCTAAAAACGGTTTTGAGATTGTTTTGACATCTTTTTTCGTTCACTAGATGTAAGTTTTAAAATTAACACAGTGTATATCCGTTTCCAATGTGGATGTTTGTATTTTCCAATATTACTAACGGACATTTTTGAGCTTGAAATTTTAACGAAAACTTATCTTGGTTATACATTGCCTGGTCTATGATCATGGGGTACAGTATTCATTTCAAATTACGAAATATTTTTGGACTGCCGTAACGAACTGGTATGGGTGGTCCTCCGATATATATTTTGTGCACTTGTGTGCATAATAAAAAAAAACCATATTGCTATCGTGAATGAGTGCGAAGAAATGAATACTTACTCCTTTAATGTTTTTGACAAACCGTTCGCCGAGCTATTTGTATTTAAAAAGAACATAAAGTTATATTTTTGTACAACACAAAATTATATTTTTTCCCCAACTTCGCAATATGCTTTTGCGAAATATTGAGTGCTATTTTTGTTTTTACATTACATATCGCAATTCTCCTGTACTTTATTTTGTTGAAGTAGAATATTCTTGGTATAATAAGTTTCACGCCAAATGGTATTTACTAATATTAATATTTTTAAATGAAATTGCTGATACCCTTCTAAGAAGATCCAAGGAATTTAAAAATGCTATCTAATTTAATGTGCCATTTCCGGTTAAACCGGAAATGCATATCAACTTTTTGTTATTTTAAATAGAACACCCTGTATATTTTCAAATTTTTGAATTCTTCGTGAAATTCTGCATACAGTAAAACTTTCCAGTCATATTTTTTATTGAATAATTGAGGCTTTAATCAATAATTTATCGTTTTTGACTTAAATATGGATGAAATCTTATACCTTTGAGAGTCAAATAAATTAATTTTTGAGTAATCTACCTATTAGTGTAGAAAAAGGTATGTAATAAAATTTTCCTGTGTTATTTGTTACTATTTATTTTCCTGTTATGGTGTATACAGGGTGCGGCAGATAAACGGTCAATTAGAGATATCTCGAGAACTAAAGGTATCTGAAATATGAAAATTGGCATGAAGGGGTTTTGAATAATGAGCTATTCAATGAAAATAGTGCCGTCACCATTCTACTTCCGGTTATACCGGAAGTCGCACATAACTTTGTAACTTTTAATGGAAGACCCTGTATATTTTTAAATTTTAGGAATATTTACGTTATTCTGAACATTTTTTGTTAATACTTCCCTATACCTATTTTGAACCGTTTTTGAGTTGTAATGTTTTTATATGAAAATGACACTTTTTTACCATGTACATAAAATTAATTTTTTGTGACAAAAATGTATAAAGCTGATTTATTTGAAAACTGCAGGAGATAGGTACCTATAGGGAATAGTAATACATATCGATAGTGGACAACGTATTCTTCTTAAATTAATAATCACATACAGGGTGTCCCATTTGAAAAAAACGAATTACGCGAATATTGTGGATTCCGTTTTTATTCCAATTTTGACAGCACTCTGTATAATAAAAAAGGTAACTTCACAGTGTAAACAATAAAGCGGTTTGCGGTAAATAGTTCCTAAGAAATTTAAACTTTTATTCAAATTACATTAGAGGATATTGAATTTTATGTACATGGTAAAAAAGTGTCATTTTCATATAAAAAACATTACAACTCAAAAACGGTTCAAGATAGGTATAGGGAAGTATTAACAAAAAATATCCAGAATAACGTAAATATTCCTAAAATTTAAAAATATACAGGGTCTTCCATTAAAAATTACAAAGTTATGTGCGACTTCCGGTATAACCGGAAGTAGAATGGTTACGGCAATATTTTCATTGAATAGCTCATTATTCAAAACCCCTTCATGCCAACTTTCATAATTCAGATACCTTTAGTTATCTAGATATTTCTAATTGACCGTTTATCTGCCGCACCCTGTATAAGTGAACGAAAATGTATCCAAATTTTAATTGTGAGAATATGGAGACTATTAATATATAATTATAGATACTTAGTGGGTTCCATATTTTATGCTAACTCTGTATAAAATATGTTCTCATGTGACAGTGGCCAATACCAACTTTCTTATTTCAAATGCAAATCCCTATATATTATTTATTTTTCGGATTCTTTAGAAAATTCTGGACATAATTCATGTAAAATGTCATATACATAATATTTTCAACTGTTTTGGAAAAATTAATTGTTTTCAGATTTATTATAAAAATGGACATTGAAAACAGGAAAATTAATTTATTTTCCACAAATTCGCTACATTACAATCAATACTTATTTCCCATTTAGCTCTTTATATTGAGGGTAGAGAAAATCTTAGCTCACCATCCCCATAACTGAGTCCAATTTCATTTGTGTGTTCTATGGATTTTCTTCTTTTGACCTACCAAATTTCCTTTATTGCTACTCGTACTCTATTTTTCAAAAAACATTTAAACATTCGATGGTGTCACTATTTATATGCTCGAAGCTCAGTTGAAAATTCATTTTCTGTTTATAAATTGCATCCTTAGATTTGACGTACAGCTGACGTTCCGTAATACGTGTTGCATATCTTGTGTTCTAATTTACGCTAAAATGAATTAAAAACGATTTAGTTCAAAATTGAAAATATTATTGTTTAACCTTTATTAAACAATACAATAAATGTCGGTTATTCGCAGTGGCGCTTAAAATTTAAACACTTAGAAAGTCAAAAGCATGTTTATTTTCGACCTTGGAATCTAGTCTTACGTCATATTATTAAGCTGGCATCCAAAAGTTAACTATTCTATCATTCATTACATACAAACACAAATAAATACTCGCTATTTCAAGGATGGAAATTCGGATGCATTCGTACATATAATAACATGTTGGTTACAGTTAATAATAATTACTTTTCAACGTTGCCAAGTGTATACAAATTTTTTTCCTTAGGAGAATTTGTTGAATAGTTGTAGAAAGAAGATAATTTTTAGTAGAAAACAATAAGCAAATTGTTGTTACCAAACTTGTGAAGAATAGAAAAGAAAAAAAAAGACAAAACATGGGAATTTAAAACACAACTAAACAAATAAAAAGAGACTCGAAGAATTATGTGTATTAAGATTCACTATTAATTGTGAATAGATGATCACTCCCATTCACGCTAATTCAAGAGTGGGTATTTGTTGAAAAAATAATTTGAAGAATCGTACAAAAAACCTATAATCTCTTACGAGTTTTAACATCGTTCAATATCGAAAAAGAATACTGCAAGCGCCAAACGTGACGGCGAGTGATCGCGCAGGTATAGACTCTCCCAACTAAATTACTATTGGATTATGATAAGCCCCTTGCCGGTTAGTGTCGTGCCTATAACACAAAAATTCTTCAGACAATGCCAAATGCCAACAGAATTGGAGGACAATTAATGATATACACACACAACCTTGATGAGCCAGTCCCACACAGGATGTTCCTCTCTAAGCGAGGTACATCTCCGGGGAGGACTTCCACCACTTCCCCCCATCTTATCCGATGGGTCTCATCATCATAGTTCGCGTTTCGGCGTACAGCTCGTCCCTAGCTAAAAGGGCTAGCAGCTGGGGGCGAGCCGTCTTCTCTTTGGCCGTGTAACCTCGGTGGTTTTTTCTTCGGCGGTCTTCCGTTTTGTCTGTGTCTTCCGTTGTGTGTGTTTGTGCTGCCCCTACAAAGTGCGTCCTCAGCCGGCAATTTCGGCTGAAAACACCCTTATAGAGTGTGTCTTCTTTTCTTCCGATTTCTTACGAGCGACTTTAAGCCATTAGCTGAGCTAATAGCTTTGTCACCTGTTCGAGGATCTGTTGTTTTGTTGTTGTCGTCGTTGTTTTCTTGTTAGCTGCGGCTTGGGCGTAGCTGACTCCTGTCTTCTCTACTGCTGTTGTCCTTGTCTTCTGGTTGTTTCGGGCTTTTGGACATCCTTTGTAGTTTGCCGGGTGTTCTTCCTGGCAGTTTGCGCAGGTGGCCGGCTTGGTCTTCGGTCGTGGGCAGTCGTTAGATCGGACTTCGCGCTTCACGCATTTCGTGTTTACGTTACACGTCGTCTGTCCGTGGTGGAAGCCTTGGCAGTTGTAGCACTGCGTCGGCCCTTTTCCTCTTCTTTGTTCTTCCCACCTGATCCTCACGTTCTGGATGTGTTGGATTTTCCGGATTTTTTCTTTTTCTTCAGGCTCCAGCTCCACCAGGTAGATGGGTAGCGGTCTTCTCTCTCCGAATCTGGAATGAAGTTGGGTTAGTCCTTTTATACTTACCCCCCGTCTTTCGATTTATTCCTTGATTTCCTTGGTGTCCTCGCAGTGCGTTAGTCCTCGGATGACGATCCTTGCCATCCTTTCTTCTTGTGGCATATACGTATACCACTCCACTTCTCTTCTTTCTTCTCTCAGGTACCTTGTGAGGTTCCTGTAGTCCTCTGGTCCGTCGCAGGGTATTTTCACTCCGAGTCTTTCCCGGATTGTTATGAACCTCGTCTTTATGTTTCTTCTCTCGATTTCTTTTCTTACGGAGCTCTAGTGGTGGATGCTCCGCAGAATGACGGGTGGTGGTCGGTGCGTCGTCGTTGTCTTCTTATTTTCGCGGATGGCATCGTCCATCATCGCTTCCTCGTTTGCTTTCCTTCGGGCGGCGGCTTCTTTTTTTTTTATTGGCCCGATGGATATCACTTCCGTGAAATCCATCTCCTCTTCTTCACTCTCCTCGCCTTTTCTTGGGGATTCTGTCCTCTGCGTCCTCCTGCAGACGCTTTCTGAGCGGCTTCGGCTTCTCTTCTCCTCTTGCATTTCTTCCATTGCTTTTGCCATGCATTCCATGGCTTTTCTTAGTCCGGTCATTCCCTCTTCCATGCGCTGGATGGTTTTTCTCATCTCTTCTGCGGCTTCTTTCGTTTCTTCTGCTTCTTTTTCGGCCTGGTCCCTTTCATCTCGGAGTTTCTGCCTTATTTCCATTTCTTCCTGGAATTTCGTGGTTTCTCCCTGTTGCTTTGTGGCTTTTCGCACCATCTTTTCTGCGTTCTTCATGGCTCTTATTGCCTCGTTGTCGTCGCTGTCCGAGTCCGATGTTGTTTCCATTGTCCTCCTTGTCCTGTTGCTAGCTTGGCTGCTAGCACGGCTGTCGTTCTTCTTTTTGGGTGGCATCTCAATAGTTCCTGTCCTCCACAGGTCCTAAAACATACAAAACATCTATCAAATCCGGACTTTGAAAATAAAAATATTTTTCAAAACTTTCATAAAATAGAAAATTAGTGTTAAAAAACACTATTTGCGTTTAAAACGCTGTTTTTGTCGTCTAGTTAGCTTTCGCCGGTTCTGCTGATAAAAATCAGCCTCCGTCCGATCGCTTTCTCAAAATCTGCTTCGCTTGCTTCTGAGTATTCAAGACACGTCCTTCCTACTCGGCTGCTCGCTCCTATGTTACTAATTAATGATATGCCTCTGTACAGAGCATTTATATATCTTGCAAGAGCTATAGTGGGAGGTAACTTCCGAAATGAGTTTGTGCGCATGGGGGCGGGCTCGCCATCACGTTTGACGCTTGTAGTACGTTTGTGATACTATCGCTAAAATATGGGCCATATAGTATTACGCTTCCCCCATATTATTGCATATTTAACTGTATAGAACACAATGTAGCATCCGCTAAAATCCCGAGTTAGATCTGATAATGTTTACTCCTTACGCGGAGTGGATTAATAAACTTGTTGAAGACAAATAGAAATTGTAAAAGGTGTACAAAAGGGACGATAATATAGCTACTAGCTATGCATTCGGTAAGAGAAAATCCTAAGCTGAACAAAAATTCATTGTATTTTCTATAATACTATAAAATGGAGTAGATTCTGAAAAACCTTGAGTTTATCTCATAACAGGGAATACAAAACAAGCCAAACTTTTTAAAAAGAAAATCTTAACCTCCCCATCCGTGGACACAATGTACATACACGCGTGACTAGAAGAAATGTCAATCGTAACTGATGAATAATACTGTGGGTAATTACTGGAAAAAATTAACACAACCTACATTGATTATTGAAAAAATTTTAAGTATGTACACCAAAACTCATCATCTGACAATAGGATTTCCACCCTTTCCTATAAAAGCTCTCCAAGAAAATGAAAGAATTACTACACCATGCAAAGATCTTAACCAAACTTAGCCACTGATTATCAGCGGCTGGCAGTAGCACCAGCAAACAGCGGCTGGCAACCCGGTCGGCGGTCACACTCGGCTACTCGCGTGGTTCTAGTTCCAGTCAGCATGTCGTATGTGCGACCACGTAAACAAGTAATTAGCCTGTTATTAAGAATGTGTAACGGATCTTTGTTTCGAAATGCTGAACCGCAAGAAAAGACGATGGTGGTGGCCTTGGATACAAAGGAGGGAAGAATTAGCAGCATCCTCAAGACTTTTAGAAGAGCTAGAAGAAAAGGACCCAGGAACTTACAGAAATGTTTTACGAATGTCAGCTCCTAAACTACAAGAATTGCTGGAATTCACAAATAAAAACAACAATATACGTGTAAACAACAGACCACGTGTTTGTCTACTCGACGCTGGCGCGCGACTCAGGTGTTTAGACTGCGCTGCTAGATGGCGCCAGCGAGTGCGAGTGGATCACGTGACCTTTTAGTCGCCGCTGCCTGCTGTCAAAAGTTGAACATGTCCAACTTCGTCAGCAGCTGGAAAATACTCGCCGACTGGTCGTGTCAGCTGCGAATTTCGTGGTCACACCAAGCTTCTAGTAGCGGCTTTCTTAATTCGCGGCTGGCAACCAGCCTAATGTGACCCGTGCTTAACTAGACCTGTACTTCATTCATTCATTCATACGCTTGAGTTGGGCTCTACAGCCCAGACA
>CAJUYG010004190.1:0-17595 GCA_910591675.1 Galerucella calmariensis
TATTTTATAATACAGTTGATAAGCGATTCCGAAAATAAGTCGTAATTTTAAAGTAGAAAGTCATTTGAATAATCACTTTTTTCATGAACAGTATTCCTTTTTAAATGTTTTTTTCACTAAAATCTGAAAATAATTTTAAAAAATATCAAAATATCCTGATAAAACTCAAAAAACCCACTTATAAAACCCAAAAAAGCCCAGTTGTCTGGGAGTTTTCCAGCACTGTCAGGTTTATTTTGATGCACGAGTGTCATTCGGTAGAATATCTCTCGACATTCCAACGAATTTTAAAATTTGGCATATATATCACAATGACAAATGCCCAATTTTAACACTCGTTATTATAGTTACGGACCTACAGGGAAATTTTCGATAGCTGGCCTGATCCTTTCAATAGCTGTCAAGATCTTTTCGCCGAAAACATCCCGTTTCATATGGGATTTCAAATACATGAGGGTAATATTCAATTAAATATGTGAATAAAAAGTGATGATTTTCTTACAGGTTTGAATTTATGCGTCCAGTTGGAAAAAGCTCGATCCAAGAGGAAATGAGAGACACAAACTGATACAACTCGCAGATATCATTCGTTTCGATGTACGAAACAAGGAACACGACTCAAGATTTTATGGATCTATGAAATATTCATTTGTTCACGGACGGAATGTTCATTTTCTGTTTTTTTTTTTTTCAAATTTCTTCTTATTCCAGTTAATGGACTTCATGGGGATAAAGTTCAAAATTAATAAAATTTAACGCATGGCACTTTGATTAACCTGCAATTTTTTGGGCAAATAAAGTTTATACTGTAAGGCGTATTTTTAAGGTAAGTACCGTTTTTAAATTAAGCTGTCACAGAACTGCGTTTAGCGCATTGGCGCCGGGAAGCTACATCTGTTGGGAAGCTACAAACGCCATTACGGAATCATCCGATCGAGTCTACATCTGTTTGTGTAATTTTAAAATGACGCCACCTATTGAGAATCCCGATGACTGCGAAGTGTGTGTTGTTTTCTCAGAAGTGAAGGCTTCAAAGCATCTGACCTTTATCGCCAAATCAGTAATGTTTATGGTGAAAACATTATGAGTGTTGGAATGGTGCGGAAATGAAATTAAAGATGTTGGCACAAACATTCATGATAAGGAACGAAGCGTGCGATTTTCAGTCATTAGAAAATTGTGTTCACACTGGGTGCCAAAAATGTTGATTGTGGAGTACAAAACCAAACGAGTGGCCAGTGCATTGAGATCACTCGGTTAAGGTCGATTCAAACTCATCAGTTACGTCACAGCTCCAACGCCGAACCGGTACCGTTCCGTCACAGAAGCGGGTCGAAGCCTGGCTGATTGGAAAGTGTTCGGCGACGGATAAATGTGAACGCCGCCGGATATTTCTTTAAAGAATATTTTTTATGACGGATTGTTCGGTTCTAGTCTAGTAGGGAAGTGATTTTTCAGCGAAAAATAGTTCTGATGATTTTAAAAATATGGGGTTTGGTTTTTTGGATTCAGAATTAAATTCTGAGTAATGGGAATTTTTGAATTTTTTTGCCAAGAAAAATTGTAATTGTTATAAACAAAAAACGTATAGAGAAAATGAGGGTCTCCGTTTTTTGGTTATAACTTGAAAAATATTAAAAATAGCGTCTTTTTGAAAAAAGATACTAAAAGAGGAAAAAATTTCAGAAGGACAAGTCCCGACTCCCGAAACTGTAACTCCATTATTTATAATAATTTTAAATTGACGTTGAAAATACCGCTCCGCGCGGCCGTTTTGCAGCTGCGGCGTCACCGCCAAGCCAACAGAGCATCACAAAATAATTTTTTTTAATATTTGTTATGAATTAAAAAATTTGAATAAATTACAGTTTTATTTAGAGACTTAAAGGAATATAGTCCAGTGGACAAAAAATTTTTCACTTCATTTTTGTTAAAGTTAATCAATTGTTAATTAACTAATTTTTTGTGGACTTTAGACAACTGAAAATCAGTTCTAAAAGTTTGAATAAAGTACCTAAAAATTTTTTGAATGTAATAATACACAGTTTGCAACGTTTTCTCTTTGAAAATCGCATACCTTGGAAAGACTGGCGATTGCCGAAAATAATTGCTGTTGCTGCATGGATTCTTTCTATTTTTTAAATAAAATCACTAGTTGGGACAAATATTTTCAAGAATCTGCTCCCTATGTTTTAGATGTATTGCTGTTTCATAAATTAGTTCCTGTTACATATTCCAACCATAAGTACTTGGTAGGTAGTTATTGAAAAAAATACAAGAAAAAACTGTTTTTTGAATTATTTATTGAAAAGTGATCTTGCAGACTTCATGAAATCATTGAATATCTTGAAAACTACAAATTTTTTAATACGTAAAGGCTATTCGTTTTTCACGTGAAAGCCATTGAGGAATACAAAATTGAATGGAAATTGTTTCAAATGTCAGTGGCGTAAAAAATGGGAGGGAAAAGGTAACATATTCTTCCAAATATACACCACTGGATAAAAACTTAAAAAATGTTTTTTCATCAACATATGCCCTTTTACATTTAAAAAGAACCTGCCATGTCAAATCAATTTATCCATCCATTTTTAAGTTATTGAATTAAAACATTCAATTTTTCAAAATTTTAACACCCTGTAATTCGAAAAGTAATTGTACTGGACCCCTCAATCCTTATATAATTTTGTCCAATTTTACGAGAGGTATCTACATGCAAACGTTGTAGGTGTCATTTGAAAACACCCTGTATTTTTCATGGGTCGAAAGTACCCAAATTTGAGATTTTTCGAACCTTGAAAAATTCATATCTTTGGAAATATCAATTCCTTGCAATTGTTTGAACAATTTCAGTTTAAACAATATGGCACCGGGTTGCCCCATGGCAGCATGCGTTTATATCATCAGTAGGGCAATTTGAAAAGGATCGCATGAAAAAATTGAGGTGAAATAGTTTTCGGTACTCATGCGCCGATTCCTCCTAGACTAAGTAACGAAGGGGATGATTTTTCTCAGCCATATTGTCACAGATGACAAAACATGGGTAGCCTACGTTGAACAGGAATCGTAGCAGCAATCAACGGAATGGAGGCAAACTAGTCCTATGATACGATAAGTGCCTTGATATTGATGGGAATTATGTAGAAAGGTTGAGTAAAGTATGGTCTTCCAAGTGTGAATACTAAATTTTTGACAATTACCCATTTGCCGTTTTTTTTATTTCAAAACGGTACTTACTTTTAAAAACACGCCTCGGATAAGTGTCACTTGTATAAGGTGTTGTGACCATCAAATCAAATTTGACTTTAGTTTTAAGGTTATGTTACACGTGACATAAACTAGCGATATTTTATTTAAAACACACAAAAAAGGGACATACATTTTTAATGTCATGGCATAAAAAGTTGTGACTTCATTTCACGTAGAAACGAACCTTAGATGTAACCAATCGCTCAAATTCAATCTAATGTCAACCATAGTTTACACAAGTGGCCATATATACTATAAATGAATATGATTTATATTTAATGTGTCTTCTGCACTTTATAACCGAGAGTGCTTAATCAATTTGGCCCTTTATAGTCGGGCCACTCTTGGTTCACCACTTTCGGATTAGAAAGTTATAGCGATAAGGCGTTGTGTTCGTCGGAAATGTCAACAGTACTCAAACGTTATTTTTCACCTGGCTTGTGGCAGAAAACATCCAAAATTGTGTTTTTATCAGTGTATAGCCAGATGAGACCCAACCAGATCCATTATATACTTCATTCTACGTGGAAAAACAAGTTACGATCTTTTTTAGTGATCATGGTCTTTCTTATAAAAAAAGAAACTTCGATTTCAAAAAATATGCTATGTTCATGATTTTTTTCAATGACAAAAAGTTTTTAAAAGCAAAAGTTTCAATTTTATCACTTAGTTCAGACTTGGGAAATTTTTTTGCGCGCTATGTAAGAATTCTCAAGATTATTTTTCCTACAGTCGCGCGTGAAATGACTAGTTACTATATACCTAATGTGCTCGGTAATGGTTTTTCTTACTTCCTCTCAATTATGGTAGATTAGGTACTTTAGTTTTCTTTCTTAGCTCCAGTTTTTGTTTTATAGGATTATTTGTGTTTTTGTTCACTGAAACGCTAGAGTCAAAGTAAGCAAAAACCTGTTTTTCACACTTTTCACTTCGGCTTTTCTGCTTAGCGTTTTCTTTTTCCTCTAAAATTCCTTTTATTAGAGTAGACGTTGATATTTGGGAGTGTTGCTTTTTTTCATCTCTACTTCTGTTTCCACTAAGTGTTTCATAACATCCAGGAACTAGTATTATTTCTGCAAATGATTTATTCTGTCCTGTTTTTGGAACTTTAGCTCTTTACGGCAGATTATGTTTGAGCGACCGGGGGTCGCGACGCAAAAGATCTGACCGTTACGTTACGTTATGTTACGTTGCTTCGTTATGTGCCTTACTTGCGTGCGTGTGCTCTCTCCTGAGTCTCTCTCTCGTTTACGAAGCAGCGATTCCTATGCTTCGGCCGGAAATCGAACCCGGGCCGCCCGCGTGGAAGGCGAGCATTCTACCACTGAACCACCGATGCTATATTAAAATTCTATGCAAAGATGGTATTCGCAGTGCTGGTGATCTACTTGAATTTGTTCGGATGAATTTTTACTATTATTTCCATAATTTTTTTGTGCAATTGATCTTTTTTGTTTATTTACAGACTCGGTTGTGTTTACTGGTTTCTAAGTTTAACACGTCGGTAAGTGATTTACTTACCGTTCAGACGTCGAAAAGTAATAAATAACATAATAACAATTTCACCAAAATGCAAAATATATTTTTAACAGATCGAGAAGTATAAATGTTACTTGACATTTCGTTCATTTCGCAGAAATTTAAATTATTTTATTCCGAATTTATTTCAATACGATCGCGCAAAAAATGGTATAAGCATCTCGAACGTCAAGGGTAATTACAACGTTTGCATGTAGATTCCTCTCGTAAAATTGGACAAAATGATAGGATTAAGGGGTCTAGCACATTTACTTTTCGAAATACAGGGTGTTGAAATTTTGAAAACTTGAATGTTTTAATTCGATAACTTTAAAATGGATGAATAAATTGATTTGAAATTTGGCAGGTTGTTTTTAAATGTAAAAGGGCATATTTTATAGAAATAGCAGTTTGTGCAACTAGTGTGGATATGATGGCCATATCGCACGAGGAAGAGGATAATTATTTAAAAATAAAATTAACAATAAAAAAAACTTCACGGGGAATCGAACCCGGGTCTACCGCTTGAGAGTCTGGTTTGCTTACTACTCGACCACCGAGAGATATGCAAATTGTTTATCTATAACGTCAGATGTATTACATAATTTAAGAAAAACTAAAACAGTGACATTTGAACCAGCGACCATCTCTGTGACATTTCAATATCATTATTTATTTTTGACAGTAGGTACTAACCTATGAAACAAATAAATATTTTTATCTACAACTGTCATGTAACGGGTACGATTTGACAATATTTTTAATGTCATAATGACGTATATTACCGCACTAGTGCGTTTTTGATTACATTACCGCACTAGTGCGGTAATAAGAATCTAGAAACATATTAATACCAAAATTAAATATTTAAAATAACACTGGAAGCTGCATTTTCAATTTCTGAAAGGCGATCTTCTTCGCTTGAACTCATTTTTATAGATTTTTGTTCATTCAACTTTGAAAATTTGATGACATAACTAATTTATTTTTTTTTCACAGCCTTGTTTGTCTTTGTTGCTATGGTCATAAAATATGATACACAGTACCTTATGTTTGCAGTCAATATTATTAAAAATACGTTGGATTGAAATTTTTTTCAAATTTTATAATATAGGTACTCTTAATAATACTAATAAACAGTTGTAGATAAAATTTTGTACGTAACACGTGTGATAGGAATTATTAACGCACTTATGTGATTACACGACTCGGCCTACGGCCTCGTCGTGCAAACTTCTCATGCGTGCGATAATAATGTCCATATCCCACTAATTACGTAAATAACTATTAGTTTTTAAATATTGAGAAAAACGAAAACAACTGATACAGTCGACCGAGAAGCTTTGTAACTAACATGAGTGTTAAAAGGGCAATTAACAATCTCGAACATTAACGCACTCGCTCTGCTCGTGCATTAAATTATCTCGATTGTTAATAGCCCTCATGAATACACTTGTTGGTTAAATAACTATTTCCGTCGACCGTGTATTAACATATGCTATTAACGTTCTCAAAATTGGACAAAATCATCATACATTAGTGACTCCAATTAATGCATGATTTTAATCAACGATTTTCTGCAGGCAACCCAACGCACATCTTATACATTAATTTATCATGGAGACTATTATATAGTCTCCATGATATTTTAATTGACAGTTAGGCACCTTTAGTGTAGGCAACCAAACATACATTTTAATTTTTGACGTATGAAACAAATAAATTCTCCATGAAATATGGTCATTTACGTTACAAGATCGGCAAGTAGTGTTGCTTGGTGAGACCTGAATAACATTCATTTTCGGGTGCGTGACGTACAATATTTTTTTAAGACGGACACTTCGATATACATTCAATTCTTCATTTTACTTCTTATAACAAAGTGATTAACAAAACTAAAACCAGATAAAATAATAAGTTTGACATAAACGACAAATTAAAAATCAACGAACTGTCATGACTCAACAACGTTTTGTTGTTACCATAGTAACGAAATCAAGGTAGATTGTATTATAAAAGAGCGATTGGAAAAATGAAAACAAAATGGACGTCAGGAGCGCTATTCTGTAACTCGTTTCGGAGAGAAATCGGTATCGGTAAGACTCAGTTATCGACAGCCGTCGGTAAGTCTCATGTACGGCATTCTGTATACCTTTTCACCGACCGATATCGCGAATTCGAGTCGATGAGAATCGGTATGTCTAGCGTGATCTAATGAACCGGTAACCTTTATCGATTTTCGTTGAAAGAAAATTTTCATTATTTGTTGATGTTGGTCTGGAATTGCGGATTATTTAAGTGACTTTTTAATATTTGAAGAGTAACTATATTGTGTATAGGGTCTAATCTAGTGTTTTATAAGTCCTTCCCATCTTTTCCAAAAAATTTTCCTGCAGCAAATTTTGAATGGCTCTCCATGTACTGAATCAAATGATGAAATTATTTCAGGTTTTTTGTTCAAAATACTGATTTTTGGAACTTTAGTTCTTTAAGTCAGGTTATGTTTGAGTAACCGGGGGTCGCGACGCAAAAGATCTGACCGTTACGTTATGTTACGTTCCTTCGTTATGTGCCTTGCTTGCGTGCTTGTGCTTCCTTAGTCTCTCTCTCGATTACGAAGCAGCGATTCATATGCTCCGGAATTGTTTATCTATAACGTCAGATGTATTACATAATTTTTGCTTAAAAGGAACTAAAGTTCCTACCGTGTGTCCCGCGACACGTTATACCTTTTTTTTTGGAGTCTGCCTCCAATATTTGTTCTTCTTTCACTTCATCTGATCTATTCCTTCTATTTGTTCATTTCTAGGAATTGTTAACATAATAATTCCTTCTTTTTTGCAAAAGTTGTAGGCCTAACCTCACCATTATCTTAGCAGTGATAAATAGCTCCTAGCTCAAGTAATCGTCCATCTTTTTTCTGGAATGAATGAACATTGGAGGAACATAAATTCCTGAATCACCAAATGAACACATAACCTTAGTGGTTTTTCCCTTCTCCCAACTAGTTAAATAACCAACTCTTTTTTGGCTTATCTTTTTATATTATTATTATTATTATTATTACCCACGCTCCTGTTCTAGAGTAAATACTGGATGTGGTCACAATTGAGGCTTCGATACTTTGGCCGCATCTACGTCTATCTTGGAGAGTCGATCTTGAAATGGAAAAATATCTCGAAACTTCCCGAATTTTGCTCCCATTTTCTATGGCTGAAAGAGCTGCCTGAAGAGTCTTTCAAGATCAAGAAACTCTGTCAGTTTTTCTTGAATACGTGTGCGGCATATGAAAAGAAACGAAAATTTGAAACAAAATTATGTGGATGTAAAAGATAATAGTAAACAACTATTATTATTGACATTTATTACTAAAATGATCATTTTTCACTGTAAGCTTTAGTTGAGAGAGTAAAATATATGGGGTAATAGTGGCCCTGCAGATATTGCACGCACACACACCTTTCTTATATCAGCACTAGATTTTTTGTAAAATTCTCTACTCACATTATTCAGTTAACCGTTGCAGCGACTTTCGCTTTCGCTTCAAAATCTCCATTGGAGTGGGACAAACTTGATGACCGGAATTACCCATACGGCCGATATTTCCATAAATTCCTCATAACATGTTCTCCATCTATGTAAATTTTTATAGAAATCGTGTGACTAGTCTCCAAGATATTATAGATAGTCGTGAAACTGCCTGTATTCAGACGGGGACGTATTGAAACCCGAATTTGATGATTTGATGAAAACGATACATAATCACCTGATATTTCTAAAAGGAATCTTGCCATGCTAAATCTTACCAAAGATCAAAATTGCTTTGTTTATATTCATATTATTCATGATGTTGTATTTGCACTTCAACCAAAGTAACCTCCCATTTTTCAGTTAATCACTTAACCACATTTCAAATGTTAAGAAAATAAGTGTTAAAGTGTTTTCTCCCTAGGGCATGATGATGCCCGTCCAATGGGTAGAGATGTAATAATTGAACAATTTTCGTGTAAAAAACTCCACAACTCAATAGTAGCATCAGATTTAATTTTTTCAACCATATTGGTAATGGACCAGAAAAAACTGTTTTGCCTTTGCATATATTTTGGTTTATCCGCTTTAGCGAAATTTAAGCTTTAGTTTAAGTATATGCACGGGTTAGTTAAAACATGATTTTGCCACTTTTTCGAAGAAATTATTTTAGTTTTGATTCTGGCTAATATAATCTTATTTTATTCCATTGTGTTGAATATATTGCTGTTTTGTTTTTGATTGGGCATAATCCATATTCATTTGACATCAAAGTGACACCCTGTTGTCTTTCCATCTTTCGCATACCTACAATATGTTCATCTTCGTCCACTACACCTTCGTTGACACTGCGTTCTTTCTATTTCATTTTAGCCGCATTTTCAAGAGTGTTTGGTTGTGTGGGTGATGAGGTTTTATAATAAAGGATGATTTGGTGTTGAAGAAATATATTTTAATTAAGTTTGTCTGTGTATTATACATAAGACATATTCTATATTATATATCAAGACCATCGAGATTGTTGATTACTCTATTGACATATGACATAAGCAGGTTTCTGGTGAACGTTATATTGAACACCTTCCCCTTAAAGATTCAATCTTATCAATGGTCTGATAGGTCGACCATGACGAGATCTTACAAAGTCATTGCGTATATTATCGGGTAGCACAGGTTCATTGCTTTCAAATAATGAGCTCACATCATTAATTATGTCATCATTAGGCGTTGTTTTGTATGTTGACATGATTATTGATTATGTTAGTACACATTGTTCAGGTAGCAACTCAAGTTTCAAAATTTTTTCGTACGGATCAGATAGTTATTGAGAGCTTGATTTGGCTTGTGTTTCTTCGAACAATGTTATTATTTTTTTCTACTTGCAACCAGTATGATCGGGGTTCATTAGCCTTCTCTAGTATGATGGCTTTGTGCCATGTTTTATCTATTGAACTTTTTGTGACTACTTTATCCCCTTTCTTAAAATCTTGAAGAGATCTACGGCTGGTTTTATCATATTGTCTTTTCATATTTTCTTTTTGTTTGCATAGGTATTGGTAGATATTGTTTTGAACTTTTGGTTCCAATTTTTCGCTAGTAATTGGTATTTGTGTTTTTAGGATCCTACTGTGTAAGATTTGAGCAGGAGAAGCACCAATATTAATGATGGGAGTATTATTGTATTCTAGTACTGATTCACGATAATCACTACCCTCATCGTAAGATTTTTTTAAAATTTGTTTGCCTATGTAAACACTTTTTTTTGCTAGCCCATTGCTTTGATGGTAGTGTGGGCTGCATGTGGAGATTGAAATGTCTTTTTCTTTGTAGTACTCTTTGCATTTTTTTGAAATAAATGGTAGGTTGTCCGCTATTAATCGTTGTGGGTAACCAAATCTGGTGAAAATATTTTGCATTGCGTCAATTACGGCTTCAGATGTTTTATTTCGCAGTAGAGACATTTCTAACCAGTGTGAAAAATAATCAGTTAACACAAGATATGGTTTAGACCCAAACTCCAAGATATCCACACCCACCTTACTAAATCTAAGTTTAGGTACACTGTGAGGTAGCATGGGTTCTTTAAAGTTTGTAGGCATATATTTTTCACATATTTTACATTTTCTGATATAATGATTTATGTCAGCACTTAAATTCGGCCAGTACAGAGTTTGTCTGGCTTTATGGATGGTTTTATTTATTCCCAAGTGCCCCTTATGTAACAAATTTAATATATAAGTTTTTAGACTGTTGGGAGCTACTACTTTATTATTTACAAAAAGTAGCCCTGCTTCAACATACAGTTCGTGTTTCATATTAAAGTAGGGTTTACAATTTATTGGGATTTCTGTTATTTTTGTTGGCCATCCATTATAGCAATAATCTAAAATTATTTTTAGGATTTCATCATTAGCTGTCTCCTTCCTGAATTGAGACTTTTTCTCATCAGACATAGGTAAATGCTTAGAGACAGTGTGAACCATTTTCATCATTTCATGATCAAAACTTTTACATTTTAGACTTGATCTTGATAACATATCTGCAAAATGAACTAGTTTACCAGGAACATATTGCACATCTAAATTATATTTTAATAATTTTATTCTTAAACGTTGTAAACGAACAGATCCGATTTTACACAAAGGTTTTTTCATGATGGAAATGATTGGTTTGTGATCTGATTGTACTGTAATATTTGCTCTGTAGATAAATTCATGAAATTTTTTAGTTCCATAATATATTGACAACATTTCTTTCTTAGTCATACTATAATTTAATTCATGTTCATTCATATTACGAGAGGAACACGACACTAGTTTTAATATGCCCTCATGTTCTTGGAATAGGCAACAGCCAAGACCATTTTTTGAGGCATCGCATTGTAAAATGATTTTCTTACTTGGATCAAATGAGACTAAAGCCGGTGCTGTACTAATTACATTTTTTAAATTTTCGAATGCCTTTTGATGTACTGACAGCCACTGAAATTCTGTGCTTTCTTTTAATAATTCACAAAGTGGTTTCATAATTTCAGCCATATTTGGTATATATCTTCTAACATAATTAAATGACCCTATTATTCGTTGAAGCTCATTTTTATCTTTGGGATTACTTAATTTTTTTAAAGATTCTATTCTCTCAAAGTCCATACCTTTTTCAGAAAAAATTTGGCCCATAAATTTAACCCGTGGTTGACAGAATTGTATCTTTTCTTTATTAAACTTAACATTAACTTTTTTAGCTCTATTTACTACAATTTGTAATGTTTTATCATGTTCTTCTTTATTTTTCCCAGAGATTATCATGTCAGCATGACATATTATCACATTTGGAATATCCCCAAAATATTTTTCTAATTCCTCCTCAAATATATCTTGAGAATTTGCTAATCCGTATGGTAGTACCATATATTTGTAGGGTGTTGCAAAGCAACATTTCCTTGTTGACTCCTCGTCAGGTCTTACTTGATGGTACCCTTCTGATAAATCCAAAACAGTGAATATACTTTTACCGCATAGTTTTGAGCCTATTTCATCAATATTTAAATTCAACCGTGGCATTCTTACGATGTGTTTATTCAAGTCTGAGGGGTCTAAACATACCCTAATTTTTCCGTTACTTTTTTCAATAAAGACAACCCTATTTATATTTGCATTTTCATTTATATTTTCTACTTTTGTTATGGCTTTTCTGCGTACTAATCTTTCTAATTCATTTTTATAAGCTTCTCGTATTGCTAATGGTACTCTTGTTGGAGGGTGGCAAACAGGAGTAAAATTTTTTGATACAGTTATTCTACATTTACCGGTAAATTCTCCGGAACCAGAAAACACATTTATGTTATGTTTTATAAATTGTTCTTTATTTAAATCAATTTCCTGTTTCTCTGCAATTTGAACTCTTTTAATTAAATTTAAATGTAAGCAAGTCTGTCCTCCTAATAAAACCTGGGTTGCTCCCTCAACTATTACAAAATCAACATAAGTATCAACATTCTTAAATTTACAATGGAGATTTACAATGCCTAAGGGTTTACTAGTTGTCCCTTCGAAAGCTTTTAATACATAGTTTGTAGGGCGAACCCTGAACTGATTATTTATTGTTTTAAATGTTTTTAAAGGTAGTACATTTATGTCTGC
The DNA here is from genome assembly GCA_910591675.1 of Galerucella calmariensis. Taxonomy (NCBI): domain Eukaryota; kingdom Metazoa; phylum Arthropoda; class Insecta; order Coleoptera; family Chrysomelidae; genus Galerucella; species Galerucella calmariensis. Next base: position 12,435 of record CAJUYG010004190.1, read on the forward strand.
CCCTGTATCCAGTTTCGCTTTGATTTTCTTATTTTGTATTAAAACAATTTCTTCCCATACATCATTACATTTACAGTTATTTATATTTTTGCATGCACAGATGTTACTTGTAACTTTACCTACAAAAATGTCGCTGGATCCGTCACTGTCCTGCTCTACATTTTTAATATTTTGAACTTTACATGCAATGGCAAAGTGGTTTAGTTTTCCACATCTTTTACATTGTTTATTGAAAGCAGGGCATTGACGTGGTCCATGCTTATTTTTACATCTCCTACAATGAAATGTTTCAGAGTGTTTAATATTAACATTTACCTGTGATTGTTCCTTTTGTTTATCACACTTATTTCTAGGTTTATTTCTGAACTTATTCTTTATATACTTCACTTCAACTTCACATCCATTACTTGAATTTGCCTGGAATTGTCTATTTTGGTTTTTGCTCTGTTCACTTGTTCAACAGAAATCGATGGCTTTCATCACTGTAAGCTTGTCAATTCTCAATAGTGCTTCACGTGTTGTTGTATCCCTGATACCCATTACAATTTTGTCTCTTAGTTGTTTCTCTTCATGGGTTTCATTCGGATCTACTACATTATAATTGCACGATTTGATCAGGTGTTTACAATCTGTTAGAAAGTGCTCAAATGACTCACCTTCTGCTTGGTACCTCTTTAAAAAATTATATCGTTCGAAGCACTCGTTCATTCTTGGGTTCACATATTTATCTAACGAATCTAACATATATTTATAGTCATTTATATTTCCATCTGGGATATTGAATTTGTGATTATTGACTTTTAATGCTAAGCGATACGCTATCTGGCGGAATAAACTCGCATCAATGTCACGTGACCAGCAAGTGTGATTGCTTTGTATTTATTTACATCCAAGTGTGCATTTGTGTGAGGATTATAGTTGTTTGATAGTGATAAATAGTTTGTTAAAAGTGAAAATGACCAGCAGAGCAAATTGTTGTGTACCTGGATGTAACTCTGTGTACAAAAAAACCCTGATTTGACCTTTCATCATTTTCCAAATGAGGGTCAGAGAGACGAGAGTATTGGAGAATCCGGAATGATGACTATGGTTGATAGAAAGAAACTGTGGGAGATCAAATTGAAAATAGGAAAGAGAGTTACCAAAAACATGAGAGTTTGCTCTAAACATTTTGTCGAGGACGATTTCATAACTCCTAGTAATTGTAAGTATTTTGTTTTTTATATTAAATGTGGTTGAAATAATTATCTAACAATTTTTCAGGGGGCTATCAGAAACGGTACCTGAAAAAGACTGCTGTAGGTACCAAGTAAAAACTTACCTGTGTCCAGTGTTATAACAAAATCAAAAAGTCTGAAGATAGAAGAGAAAAAGAGAAGATAGGTATGAAAAACTTACTGAAAGAAGACAGGCAAGTTCTCTTGCTGGTTATTTTTATTGAAGTCAAAACTAAATAACTATACTTACTAACTATTGGTCATTTCAAATTTTAGGTTAATCAACTCCCTTCCACCTCCAAGGATGACATGATATCGAACTCATTTAGTGACTTTGATGGAGCTAAAGCACTACTGGAGCTTCAACAACATTTGTTGAATGCGAGGATAAAGGTTTTCAGAATTTTCAGGAATACTTTTCCTTTGCATTTGGTACCAATTGTTGATGATATATTCACAATTATTTGTGGTATTGTTAATTTGCAAATATTTATAAATTAAATAATACACAGAAATTTCATATTTTTATTCTATACAGGAAATGTCACACTATTTTTGAGAAATAATAACTATTTTCCTGACTTGATGCATCTTGAAATAATTCTTCTAAAAAAATTGTTGTTGTTAACCAATAGTTTATATATCCTTAAATATTTTAGAGATAAAAATTAATTTATCAATTAATATATTTATAGTATTCATGGTAAATCATGATGAATAATAAATACAGTTGTTTATAAACAGATATTGAAAATCTGTTCAGCTCGTGCTTACAATAGTTGTGCTTCTCATACAGTCTCCTTACCTATTCCCACCTCTCTAACAAAAAAATCTATTATATATATGATAGTAAAAGATTATTTAATCATTTGCCATTAAACATTAGGAAAGTAAATAACAAAATGCATTTTAGGAGAGAGGTAAAAAGATTGTTGACATCAAGTGACTACTATAAAGTTTCGGAGTACTATGTCAATTCTTTTGCATAGTGTTATGTTTGCTTAGGATTTAGTAATTTACATATTATATTGTTGCTTTTTGTATCTTGTATAAATATTTTAAATCTTGTTGTTATAGATTTATCTTTAAAATTAATTTGTTGGTCTAATTGTTCTTAGGTTATGATGCTTTAATTATAAGTTGTGAATCTTGAATTAATAAATCTATTTTTGACTTTGATATAATCTTGTAGGCATCATTCAATACCTGTTATTTTATTCTTGTTCCTTCTTTTCCATTCCAATGTTCCTTGCTGGCAGCACATGCTTTCTGAAATAACTAAAAATATTCCATTGATTTTATGGGGATCACTTTTCACTGCACTAGTTTGCAAACAATAGGATTTGATCATCCATTTTTGCCCACTTTTTCTCTGACTCCACACACAATAACATGGTTCTCTGCCAGAACAGCTTCACCTTTTACAATGCATCTGCTGTTTGGAGAAGCAGATAAATAATCAAAAATTGAGGACAATGACAGAAACATCTCTTCAAAAAAATATCAGAAAAATATATAACAGATTATCCTGTTCGAAAAAATAAAAAAACTTGCTCAACCACAATAACTCTTAGGTTATTTACAATGCAATCACACTTGGCGTCAAAAAACATATGTTTTTCGACAGAATGACAGCGGGGGAAAATTAAGGTTAAAATGTCAATATATCAAGACCATCGAGATTGTTGATTACTCTATTAATTGACATATGACATAACCAGGTTTCTGGTGAACGTTATATTGAACAAAGAGGACATTTATATGTCCGCTTTCTCGATCAGTACCGGTCGCCCCTGTCCTCATGATTTTGCACTTCTGTCAAAATAGCTGTTTTTCTTTGATTTCGAATTCCGGATGGACCAGGCATATAGTTATTTATGCATACATTGGAATCATTTTCAGTTAATGCTGTAGTATTTTCATTTGTGGATAAGGGACGGTCCACTGAAAATCCAGGTGAAAATTCAATTCATAGTTCGAGCTAATGGCCAGGCAGTATTAATTATATCAGGTATATTATAAAGTGTCATACTTTTACCGGGATTGTTAAAAGTGTTATTCCGTTTTTCCTACAAATATTTATGGCTTCTATCGATAAGTGGGAGCTGTGGTTGTCCAATAATAACAGAACAGGTTGTTCTCTTGTGCACTTTACATTACTGATGAAATGTTTTATAAAGTCAATGGAGTTAGTTTCCACCATCAATCCAATTGAATTGGACTCTCCTGTACTGCCTTTGGGAGCGTTATTCAAGAAATACTCTTCGAAGTTTACTCTTGGAAAAACGGAATATGGTGGGATGCTGTATCCTGAGGCTGAAGCGGCAGCAGCAATATGTACGAGTGTTCCTCGCTCTTGGGATGTCAATCTTCCAATTTGTATATCCTTTACGACCTACTACTCTGTTTGGTTTCTGGGTTATTGTAACACCAGTCTCGTCAATATTCCATATTTCGTTGACATCTATTTTAAGCATTTTTAAAACTTCTTTTAATTTTATAAAAAATCCTTCCACGGTCGCTTTGTTGAAATTAATGCTGCGTGCCAGACTAATTGCTTCTGGAGTACGAATTGAAAGAGATGGGTTACGTTTCAAAAAGGCAGTGAACCAATCTGGACCCGCCATGGATTTACGATTCCAATTATCCGGATATTGAATTTTTTTCTAATAAACAAACTGAAAACCTAATTGACTGTTTCTTTTCACTGAAAGTCGATGATATACAGGGTGTTTTGAAATGACACTTACAACGTTTGCATGTAAATACCTCTCGTAAAATTGGACAAAATGATCAAAAGGATTGAGGGGTCCAGCTTATTCACTTTTCGAAATAGTCAAATAACACAAACGACATTTTGTCTTACTATAAAGTGGACTTTTACGAATATTATTATGTGAATATGTGTAAAATGCAAAAAAATTCACATACGACCTTTTGCCATTATGGTAGCGATATAGTTATATCGCAAATGATTATTACAAAAATGATCATATCATTTTCAAAACAATCGTAACTTAACCTTAAAATTTCGAGTGGAATTTTCTTGTTCCTTGCATTTGTCAAGCAGAAGAATAAGCCCGGTGTTATACCCTCCTCAGATATTTGGGACGTTATACTCTTTAGTGAACAAAGGTAGGCTATAACGAGTTATGAAGATATTATAACAAAACTCTGACATCACCAATGGTTAAGGAAATGCTAGGTAGCAATCACAGAAATTGTACTCAACAATGCTCGCACTTCCACCAACGCTCCTCAAAATAATCTTTACGAATTCTTCTGATACTATTATAAATTCTATGTTTGGAATACATAATATTTAGCTCTGCGTGCTGCTGCAAATATAATGAATCTATCAGAGCTCTAATTTCAGTTTCAGTGGTGTCTCTGCAATCTCTCTTGAATATTTCACCTCCAGTCTTTTTTCTCTATATACAGCGTGTCCACTGATGGGGTATTCTATAAGTGGAAAATTTTTAAGGGCGAGTTGTACAAAATATCTCCTAAACGAAGTTTAATTAACAGCCGTTTAAATTTTAACTAGACTTTCGTTTTCATCTGTTGTACAATGTCATACATGCAGGCCGTTAACTAATCGACTTCTGGCGTTCATTTTTAAAAGGTTAGTAGCGGAGTAGGTCAAATGATTTCCTTGTTTTCACAGCCACAGGCCGTTGTCTGCTCGCCGCGCACCCCTCTACCTCGGTGGTTGTACCAGGATCGTACTGAACAGCTCGTATATTACAAAAATGTATTCAAACTTTTAACATTATTTTATGGTATATAAAAAACTAACAAAATTACAAAAAACGCATAAAACACGCGACAGAATATTTTAAAACCATAAAAACTAGCAAACCTCTGAGCGTAGACAAAAAAAATTGGTATTTTTAATTTGTTGTTGCAGTGTGTAGTAAATAAATGTTGTAATCAAATAATCA